>JAATLQ010036543.1:0-39795 GCA_013421005.1 Heliconius erato x Heliconius himera | reverse complement strand
ACAAGGTGTGACTGTAAAACCGACTGGTTGTGGGTTCGATCCCCACTCGAGGAGATGAAATATTTACTTAAATTTATATTTCCATTTCTTCGCTCTGGTGTCGAGGTTAAGCGCGGCGTTGAGTTCTGCCACTCAACACGCAATGCCTCCAGAATTCGGCAGAAAGTGGGGAACGGAGTGTCTTAACACTAGGTTCCCTCTGCCTACCCTGCTGTGTGCGGGATACAGCGTGAAGCTGAAAATCCATATACTAATATTATAAAGCAGAATGGTTTGTTTGGTTGAACGCGCTAATACGAATTCTGGAGATATTACGTGTTGAATGGTGGACCTTAACGCCGCGCTTTTTGTCTCGTTATAAGAATGAGGAAATGAAGATATTAAATATTTGATTTCCTTGAGTGGGAATCGTACCCTTAACCTGTCGCGTTTACAGTCTCACACTTGTGCTCCTGCGCCATGTTTGTATATTAGAACTGAATACTCTACACAAAGTAGTTTAAGCTTCCAAAGCATTCTAATGCTATAAGCCAAGAGCACAAATAGGTTTTAGAATGAACAATAGTTTAGATAATCTGTATGAATGATTATAGTATTCTGTGAATTCCGTACATATGGTTCCAGGTTCATTGCCTGATGAATGTTTATTTATCAGATTACGACGAATTCAATTGAGTCTAATATCCAGTACACGGTTGTGGGTTTGATTCTCACTTGGTTAAATTATTTTTATTTTCGCGCTCTGGTTTTGTAACTAAACGAACATAACACAAGCAAGGCGTTGAGTTCCGCCACTCAACACGCAATAAGTAGCAAACTGGACGCTTGGAGAATAGAGTGTCTTGACATGAGGTTCCCTGTGCCTACCCAGCTATATGCTGAATACAGCATGTAGCCTAAAAAAAGAAACTTTAAAAGTTTCTCAAATATCAAACGAAAGTGAAATAAATATGTGTACTAGTTTCATATATTTATTTAAACTCATTTCTTTAAAGTTTTTTTTTAAACACAAGACAATACATTCATTTCCGTATACAGCGTCTTATACCAAAGATGCTTTGTTCTAATGAGAATATATTCTAGGGTATGTAGTCGTAGATTAATTTGAATCATAACTTTATGTACTTCTTTAAGGCTGTCGTCGTCGTCGCTAAAACAATGTTTGTGGGTTCGATTATCACTAGTGGAAATATATATTATTTTCATTTTCTCGCTCTGATATCAAAATAAAGCACGCTGTTAAGTTCCTCCACTCAACACGCATTACCTCCAAAATTCGGCGGAAAGCGGAAAGCGGTGTCTTAATGGGAACGAAGTATTTTAACACCAGGTTCCCAGGTTCCTTCTGCTTACCTTGCTATGTGCGGGATACAACGTGAAACTAAAATAATTATATACATTTTCGTCCCTTTCCCATATTTTTGACTATGAATTTTACTATTGACTAAGTATACTCTGGCAGGTTTAAAAAGTAGAATTTAAGTTGTTAGTTTTCATCCTTGACTCTTAAAACTACAGTTTTAAGTGCAGTTTTTTCTTTAAAGAATAAATAATAGTTTTAAAAGTTACAACATATAGTAAACACTCTTTAAAATAATGCTACAAATAGAAGAACTAGTTCCAACACTATACAACACTAAATTTATGCTTGGAATGATGTTTACATACAGCATACTAAAAAGGAACCTAGTATTAAGATACTTTTGCACAATTATCGAGACATTACTTGTTAAATGGTGGAACTCAACGCCGCGTTTCATCTTGTTACCAGAGCGAGGAAGTAAGAAAAAATATTCCATCCTGTAATATTCGAACCCACAACCGTCACTATATTCAAACATTGTGCTTCTTTATATTAAATTTTACTTACTTTTTGATTTTATTAATAAATTCTCTTCTCGTTTCAGAATAATAAAAGGTCTTTTAGACACCACGAGTTGTCACTTATATGTTATCCACGTCTAATAATATTATTGTCTAACTGTTTATTCTTTTGTAAGAAATGTCAAAAATGGTTTGCGAATATGTGAACTTCACATATTATGTGGGAAGAAACACCTGATGTTGTAAATGATTGAATTGAGTGTTATCCATCGTGGCGCAGTGGTAGAATCCGAATAAGTATGTACCTAAAATAATTAATAAATTTAAAAGAAATCAAGCAAAAAAAATTTTAAAGATTTTTTTTACAAAACTTAAAAAATCTATATATTTTTTCTTCCTGTATTTAGCAGGATAGTCCCAGTATCAAGACACTTCATTCCTTGCTTCCCGGTAAATTTTGTACACATTGTGTAGTGAGTGGCGATACTTAATACCACGCTTTGTGACCAGAGGGAGTAAATAAAAATAATTTCTTCAAGTGGGAATCGAACCCACAACCTTCGCACTTACGATAAGACACGGTTCTGTCGTACTACGACAGCCGACAAACAAGACAAATTGAAAAACAAATTAATTACATTATATCACTTCTCTAGCAGGAAGGACCGAGAGATCTTGGTGTTTAGTGTTAGGAAACTCTTTTTGCAACCCCTTCCGCCCTCTCTCAAGCTTTGTGATATTCCGTGATAATTGGCGGAACAACGGGCTTGGTCTCGTTATTAAGAAATGGGGACCGAACCCAAAACTGTCAGTTTTACAGTCAGTCAGTCATCAGCTATACTTGTACCTACCATATAACATCTCTAAAATCGGCAGAAAATGGAGATCGATGTTTCTCATCACTAAACTCCTTTTCACAGCCCGCATAACAAATGGAAAGCTTGAAAATACAGAATGTTATAAAACTAAAACTCATCCCTAAAGGATCAAAGTAAATTGACAATGTTTAAAATTGGCGCCGATCCAAGTCTATTCGCGATGAGACAGAATGGTTCCGAACTGAAATCGTTATAAGTTTATTTGATGTGAACTACGACCAGCTCTCGTAATACTGTTGAAGGCTCTCTGGAAGCAATTAAATATTTGTGAAATTATCTTTTTTAATTTTTAGCCTCCGACGTAAACGGTGGTGTCTTGTAAGTTTGATGTATCTGTGTATGTGTGTATTTGTATGTTTGTCTGTGGCATTATAGCCTAGAAGCGGATGAACCAATTTTGATCTGTTTTATACTTGAAAGGTGACTTGATAGATAAATTTATCCATGTTAGCCATGATCCGTGAAAATATCTTTTAGAGTTTATTATGTCAAGAGTTTTTAAACTTAATTTTCTCAATGGGCGTACATAGAGATCCATCTTTAGGTGCTTATACAAAATGTTAATATAATATTTGAAATACAGTTTAGCAGCAATTTTGCTTCTATTTATGTCAAGGTTTTTTTCAGCCAGCAATACATAAGAAATTTATTATTCTGTACTAATTTCCTAATTATCTGTAGTGTCTTAATACTAGGTTCCCTCTGCCTAATTATTATAATATTATTTTATTAAGACAATTAAAATACAATATATATATATAAGTGGATAAACTTAAATTTGTGGGAATATGCACACTACTTTTCTTTGACTTAAGCCACGAAAAGAACAAAAATAATACATATATTTTTTATATATGACATATCTATAAAATTCTATTTATTAGTTTTTATTATCTATCTGTACTGTAAGTTCTTGCCAACTTTCATAATTCTACGGAAATTATCTTTTTGTTTGTTTGGTTTGAGTTCATGTAAAATAAGCCAAAAACGATGTAAAGAATACATTTTTTGATAACGTTGATTTCTTTTTTTGTGCATTAAGGGACTTGCAGACCTGTTTATTTAATATTAACTTCAGAAAAATTATATTCCTATGAATATGTATGTCGGTCCTATGGACAGACATAGAGACCGCCAACAAACCTTATAAGCAATCTATTTTTAAATTAGAACGATGGAACTTTAACAATTACCTTTACTGTAGTAGGTAAAACATTCATACTAATTATACCTGTCATCTCACATTTGATTCTGCTCTTGACTTATCAAAAGAGGTAAGAGGTGAAAATGAAGATTTGTTGCACCATATAAATGAAGATGGCATTAAAAGACTTCACGGTGAAAACCTTTAATATTTAAACATATTAGTCTGTAGTATAAAATAAAAATTATTTGTATAACAAATACTGTTGTGGCACAGTGGCATAGCGTGTGACTAATAATTGTAAACGCTATGGCTGTGAGTACGACTCAAACTCTGGGGGCTGAGTTATTTTTATTACCTTGCTCTGGTAACAAGATAATGAGCGGCTTTGAGACTCCCAATAAAATTGTAGGAAAAATGGGAAACGTCTTCCAAGGTTTCTCCTGCCTACCTCGCTGTATCCAGGATACAGCGTGAAGCTAAAAAATTGATAAAAATTAAACAAACAAAGAAAACCAAGTTGATATAACTTTTGCTCGTCAATTATCGTTAAAAAAATGAAATCATTAAAATGTGATTAGAATATTTTTAGACTTCTTTACATTTTCCTTTAGGATCACTTGACAGTACTTTAGATGAAAGTATCGGTGTTATTAAAATTTTAATCTACTTTTAAACTGCGAATATCTTTCTGAGTGCAGTAAAATTTAACTTTTATATAAATTTACTACTTTTTTATCTGTATAGAATTGTTTATGAATATTTCATAAGGATAATATTCTTCAAATGCTTGACATTGATCCCATTAGGATCGTACACAATTTATTATTATTATTACAATTTTAACTGTCAACTTACTTCATTTATTTTCAACATATATTTTTTTTACTCTAGAAAGACAAAGTGCGGCGTTGAGTTCTTCTTTTTTCACTCAAAAAGTCTGTATCAAACTCTCATCTCTTGGATAATGTCCAAAGATTCAGCTAATTCAGTTATTAGTTGACCTTTAAATCCTGCGACAAAACTTGTAGACGAAATTTTTACATGTTTATAAAGTGTCGTGCAAAATTAAAGTAAAAGCAGCTTCATGGTTTTTACTGTTTATCACAATATATAAAGTACATAGAGGAGAGACCTATTGTTCGGATACTCCGTTCTCCACTTTTTATTTTTTTTTTGCTTTTCCCCGAGTAAGAAGAGAACCTACAATCGTCACGTTTATAATCAGACGCTATACAGCTGTGCCATAATGACATCTACACTCTAAATACTTTATTTGAATACTTATTTAGAAAACGTATAAAAATTTGAACGTAGCGGGACTCGAACCCGCGCTTCCTGGAAACTGACCAGGACCGCTACATTCAAATTTTTATACGTTTTTGTAAATAAGTATTATTTTTTCTTGAGTGTGAAATAACACAGTAAAATGTTAATAATACTTTATGCGAACTTATAAGTATTATAAGTATATTCTATAGGTTTTGGTTTCTGTTGCGGATATACAATTATTTCGGATTATTAGTTAGTTTCGATTAATTTCGATTATATTATATTAAATTATGGGTATTTTTAATAGAATTAGATATTGACAGCTTGTGATAATTTAAAATTATCTTTTTCAAGTAATAATAATAAAATTTCCCCGTTCTTATAGTTAGTTCGTAGTAAAGTTTATAGTTTTATTAGTTTCACGCTGTATTTCACATATAACAGGGTACAGTGTTGAGACACTCCGTTCTTATTAAGACATTTCCTTTCCCACTTTTTATTTCGAAATCTCGAGACGTTACCGGTTGATAAGCGGAACTCTACAAAATATTTCGAATCGAATGGAGCCCACAACCGAGTGTCGAGTTTACCGCATGTTTGTGCCCCTGCGCCACGACTGGCCTCTATATCAAATCAAAAAACTTTAGATCCAAATCTAATATAGCATTACAAGGTGACCCCGAATAAATTAATTAACCGTGAAGAGTCACCCAGTTCTCATGTCGTGTAAGACGACGCTCTCGATGTCAACCACAAAGCAATAAGGAGTTGTACTGGGTCGTACATTGTCATACATTTATCATATTTATTACGAGGTTTCTTCATATAATATGGTTTGTGTGAAATGTATGGTTTAGCTTTAACTACTTTTAATTTCTTTGCAATATAGTTAAAGACAAGAGAGATATAATTTTTATTATAATTTTTTTCTGTATCGAATAAGATTATAAAATTGATTAGGCAACATTAATGTAAAGAAAACTGAAAAGGGTCCGTTATGCTTATATATATTTCGGTTTGAGCAAAATAGTTTTGACGGACAAGCAACAAATTGATCCTATAAGGATTCGGTATCATTTTTTGAGAAACGGAACCCTAAGGCCATGTGAAACTTAATATTAAATACAGCGAATCTATACAATATTGATATTTTTGACATTTTTATAGTTTTTTTTAGAAAAATATTTTAGAAAACGTTTAGACATTTGAATATAGCACAATTTTAAACCGTCCCCGAATCCAATGTATGTAATAAAAATCATTATCCAAAAATATATAAAATTAAGATAGAAGTCAAAAATTATTGGTGGAATCCTCCCTGATTACCCTAATAGAGCGATGGTGGTCCGTGCTCACGCAAGAAAATAAATACAAGAAAGCAAATAAAAACGCAAGAAAGAAAATAAAAACGAAAATACTATGAATCTAAATATTGTATGATAATTTCCTATAATATGTTTAAATAATACAATTTACGCCTTCGTGACACAGTGGGGTAGTGTATGATAGTTTTATAGTTTCACTGTTATGTCTTATTAGACTAAACACGTAACGTGAAATTTATCATTAACTTAGTTTAGTATACGTAGTTTTTCTACCTCTTGAGACCGTTGTAGCGGTTGTACTTGTAGATTCGTTCCCCACTCGAGGACGCAAAGGTGAGCTTCTGAAACGGTCTCACTTTCAAATTAGTAAGTACGCATACAGTCTTAAATACATATTAGATTAATAAACCTCAAAATTTCAGCTTTGCTATAATGATGTAGATCTGGGCGCCCTGGCATCTCAGTCTATATAACTAAAGTAACTAGTTAAGGCGTATATTATGGAAAAGGTCCACGAAAATGAAAATAACCTTTAATACAAATAAATTTTAAAAACTCCAAAGATACATAATATTTTCCAGAAACATAAATAACTGCCCGAATAAGCAAAATTGATGAAGGTATCGTTAGGTTGAAATTGTAACATTTAAGTATTTAAAATTCGCGACCTAAAAACTCTCAAAGCCCGCGCACTCTTTACACGGTGTACAATAAATGAACCTAAATACACAGCTTCATACTTTATCTCGTATAACGGAGTAGGCAGAGGAAAATTAGTGCTAAGACACTCCCACCATCCGCCCAATTATTGAGATTGTTGATTGAGTTGTGTGGTGGAATATAGCAGTTTGTATAATAATATTATATACGAAATATATGTTTAAACGTAATTTTTCCCACGAGTGGGCATCAATATCATCACGACAGTCTAACTATTTTTCAACTTCACAAATCAAATCAATCAAATTTCAAATTCTTCCTGTACGTAGCAGGGTAGGTAGAGGGAGCCTAGTGTCAAGACACTCCACTCCCCACTTGGATAAGTTGGCGGCTGGATCCAGAGCGAAGAAATGAAAATATATTTTATATTTTAATTATTATCCTAAATGTGAAGTGAAATATTTTAAATTGACGTCAACTTTTTAAGTTGCCTTTTGATGAGGATATCTTATTTTAATTAAGATTGAAATCATTCTGAATATGTATAAATATCTGATGTTATTTTTTTTCAGCTTCACTTTGCATATACAAGACAGAGCGAGACATAGCGTGTAGAGTGGCGGAACTCAACATCGCGCTCTGTCTTAGCAAAACAGAGCGAGGAAATGAAAATAAGTCATTCCCCGATTGGAAATTGAACCTACAACCACCTCGTTTATGACTATAAAGTTGCTGTGCCGTTGTTATGTATTCTAATTTGATAATATATATTACATTCTACAAGAGATTACTGTTAAATTAATTTGCCCATAAACTAGTCACTGTCATATTGGGATCCTACATCTTTATGTATAGCTATTATGTAGAACATTTAGGCTATCGCTATATATTAAATAGTATACCTGTATAAGAAACTTTTTATTTTCAAAACAGTCAAAAGTCGTCTTCCTTTTCTTCTTTATGAAAATAACGACAATTTAACTCTAAATTAAAAGAAATTTTGTTATTAAGAATCACTCACGCATATATTATTAGAACGTGGCAGAGAGGATGTAGAAGGTAAGTTAAAAAAGAGAAATATAAATTCGAGGCCGTCTTGTAAACGGGATAGTTGAGAGTTCGATTCCCACTTTGTGGTATTGATTATATTAATTTCTTTGCTTTAGTAACAAGACAAAGCGCGGTGTTGAGTTCAACCAGTCAACACGCGAAATTTCCAAAATTGGCCGAATAGTAAGGAATGGACGCGCTACTCACACAGCTGTATACGGGATACAGCATGAAGTAAAAAAAAACAAAACGTCTAAAGTGAAACATAAAAAATGCAATCTCCTTTTATAAATCCCAGTACGGGGATACGCACATTTAAATATAATCCTCTTGGTGGGGACTGACATATATGCATATGTAGATTGAATCGCATTTCCAGTCAGACGTAGTCCTGCTCACACACATTTATCACATATATTTATTACGAAACCAAAATAATTACTTAATATTTGAAAAACCATTAGTTCTCGTTCTCGTTTACGGTTGATTTATATGTTTTTAAAGTTCTTTGTTTTTTTTATTATTATTTAAAGATATATCGTGGCGCAATTACAGTGTGCAGCTTCTAACAAAGCTACTGCAAACGCGACAATTGTTAGTTCGATTCCCGTTTCAATCCCTGTCAATAAATTATTTATTATATAGCACACAATATCTTAAAATTGGACGGTGAGGAATGGAATGTTTTAACTCTAGGTCCCCTCTGCCTACCCTGCTATATGCTGGATACAGCCTGAAGCTAAATAAATCACAGAGTTCCTTGCTTACTTTAAAGCTAAAATTAAAATATACCTCAAAATGTCACAAAAGGCACCTAGTTTATGTTACCCTAACTGACCTAATAAACAAAACTTTTTATCTCGAACACGACGCTCTTAAAGGAAAAATCTTGATAAATAATACTTTCGGGGGACTTTTTATAAGGACTAAAGTTCTCTTTACAATCGATCTTCAATCTTCTTACCTTGTCTAAGTATTTCGACCCACTGCAATGGAATTTCGAACAAATCGATTATTTATTATAATTAAGGTGTAAAAAATATAGCAGGATAAGCAGATAAAACTTAATATAAAATCTCTCCTTTCTCTACTTTGCTTAAAATATCGATGTATAACGTCTCCTAAGGGTAATATCGAAGATATATAAGATATCAACTCCACGTCCCGCATTTAGGAGGATAGGAAGAGGAGAGGTAGTCTTAAGACTCTTACTTACTTACTCTATTGCAACTTTTTGCTTAATTTTCGAGATATTGCATAGTGCAAAGACACAACGCTATGTCTTAAAATCTTAATTTCTTATCAAAAACATTTGAACTCAATTCTATAATGCACAATATTGATAGTGACTCAGCACTCCATTTTCCTGTAAATATTTACATTCGATGTATGTTTTGTTATTGCCGTAATATGCAGATTTAGAATACCACTGTTATTGTATTGTAGAGCTAATCGCATAAAGTGTGTTGGAGGTTCGCCAAAGTGTGAAATATATCGTTAATGTACTTACGTGTTTCTTCTATCTGTATTACTATAGATAGAGTTTATTTGGTTGAACGTGCTAATCTCAGGAACTAATGATATTAATTTAAAAATTCTTATTGAATTGCATAGTCCGCTTATAGAGGTAGGCTATATTATATCATATACTATATATATATATATATCTATGTCAATATTTGCGACGTAATCTTGCTACCATAGTCACCACTGGCACTTAGAATAAATGGTATAATATAAAAAAAACAGCAATTGAGTTTCGTATCGGCTCTTCTCATAAAAAGTGCTTTCCGAGCCAATGGTAGCTTCCTGTAGGACTGACGCTACTGATTTTACATGTAATTGTTCAATTGGATAAACAATATTTTATTTGATAATACACAATTTAATACCTAATCTATGCATAAAAAAATGAAAGTAAAAATCCCAACACTGGCTGTAAAACGCTGACTACACCTACCAGGTTACATAAATTGTAAACTTTGCTCATAAGAATCCCTTAGTTCGTACATCGCATTGGCATACGTCCAGACAGGTAATAAAGACTTCTAGAAGGCTTTAAAATATAAGGGTGGTTTCTGATTGCGAGATAACAAGGGTGTAATGTAAATGAAATAGTATGGTATAGCATGCTACAGTATTGTGTGCCTTGATTTTAT
Organism: Heliconius erato x Heliconius himera; assembly: GCA_013421005.1. Classification (NCBI taxonomy): domain Eukaryota; kingdom Metazoa; phylum Arthropoda; class Insecta; order Lepidoptera; family Nymphalidae; genus Heliconius; species Heliconius erato x Heliconius himera. The sequence goes on along the minus strand of JAATLQ010036543.1, from coordinate 29,483 downwards.
TTTTCAATAAAAGGCTTCAAGTTGTTAAAAAGATTAAAATTATATAGAAAACTTTAGGCATTGGGAAACTAGACTTAAGACACTCCGTTCCCACGCATGGTACAATTTTCGAGATATTTCGTATTAAGCGGCGGAACTCGTATTATAATTTCGAATTGAACCCAAAACGATGTACAATCAAACGCTATAATAATAATATAATACTTCACCATTATACTTCCACATATTTTATGCTTTTTGCTCCATATTTCCCCTCGCTTGTAGAGATTTATTAGATCGGTATACAGCTTTTAAAGTTTTAAAAAATTGTCAATTTGAGATTTTAAGTATTTCACCAATTATTTGTTGACACCTTTCTATATAAATTCTTAATAGATAAATGTTTCTATCACAAAACCAGTACTAAAAGTGTTTCAAAAGTCGTACAATAGGAAACTTTTTGATATTAAATATTTACAAGCAACGAAAAATGCAGTGTAACACTTCTTCATACTTTGACCTTCATGTCATGTCATTTTACATTTGATTGATATCTATGTAGTAAATGTAATCTTATTTTCATTTCACTGTTGTAGTAGACAAAGCGCGGCGTTGAGTTTGGGACGTTCAAATCAAATCAAAATAACTTCACGTTTTATCCCGCACACTGCAGGGTAGGCAGACTGAATCTAGTATCATGACACTCTGTTCTCTACTCTTTTCCCCCGTATTCTTCGAGGCATTGCGTGTTGAGTGGCGGAATTCAATCGAGCTTTTGCCTTAGTATCTGAGCGAAGAAATGTAAACATTGATAAATAATAACTCAATTCCGCAAGTGGAGATCGAACTCTCAACCGTGGTGTTACAGTCACATTATTGAGCCCCTACGCAACGACAGCCTAAGACATTCACAATATCTCAAAAATTGGACCAAATGTACATAACGAGGTATCATAAAACTGCAACAATGCATTTTAATTTATTAATGATGCATATAATCAATTCTAAGATCAATCGAGCGATGTGAGTATAACAGATCAATCGAGCGATGTGGTGAAAATGACAGTAGTCTACTCTCACAACGCATAAAAGTTTTAAATATAAAGAAATAAAAAAACACATACAAACAAAAGCTTTCTGGGTATAAAAGTTGGCCGCCTACATTACCCTTAATATATTAATCGGCGGAACCTAACGCCGCGACAATCCTTCAGCCAATCGAACTCATAACCATGAAGTGATAAAAATAACCATAATTTCCTTTCACAATTCGCAAACTGAAATTTAACAATATGTTAAAAAAGCAAACTTTCTGTGCACAAAAGTCGGCCGCCAACAGAACTGGGCCAGTCCTCATGCAGAGGCACGCCGCTTGAATATTTATGATGATGCCATCTTCTAAATAGCTGCCGGGCTGAATAGGGCTTAAAGTAAATTTTACACTTTGAAGCCTTTTAGTGATTTTGTTTTTCCTTGTTTGTGAAATGTGATGTGTTTTTATTGTTTTTAGATTTGTAATAAAATGTATAGACTACTTAAGGACCACTAGGATCCTTGGGTATCCTTCTGTTTTCTTTATAATTTATATAGTACATTCAGTTGCACAAAAATGCAAATTATTTTATCGAATCTTTTTGTTTTACTGTTATAAATAGTTAACTATGGAAATTCGATTTGGTTGCACAGAGTGCAGCGTTTAGTTCCATAATTTACTTGAGTTTTAACTCTTAAGTTGTATTGAATATAGTGATTTATATTGAAAGCCTCAAGAATCTTTGAAAGTTCCTTTCTTTCCTGCACAATTTACATAATAAAAAAAATCAGCTTCACATTGTATCCCGAACATAGCAGAGTAGGCAGAGGGAACCTAGTGTTAAGACACTCCGTTTCCCACTTTCTGCCGATTTCTGGAGGCATTTCGTGTTGAATGGCAGAACTCAACTCCGCGATTTGCCTCGACACCAGAGCAAAGAAATGGAAATATAAATTTAAGTAAATATTTCATTTCCTCGAGTGGGGATCGAACTCACAACCAGTCGGTTTTACAGTCACACATTGTGCCACCACGCCATGACTGGTCTCGTGATCCTGGAATCTTTAGATAATAGGTACTAAATAAAGCGCAAATTAGGCAAAACTTTGTTTTCCTGTTACAAAACTAGTTAATTATACAAATTGGTTGTTTATTGCGGATAATTTCTCGTTTGTGTTGGTTATTTATACTGTTTTACTAATATTATAAAGCTGAAGAGTTTGTTTGGTTGAACGTGCTATCTCAAGAACAACTCGTTCAATCTCAAAAATCGATTTATAAGATGTTCTAGTTTTAAACGTAATCTTACCACACATACCTATGTTTCTTTACATGCACAAATCACAGAAAATAGCAAATATTTCTGCATTTTTCACTAAAATTGAAACAAAACACTAACATCATTGTAGCATAGCGTCTTAATATAAATCCGATGATTATGGGTACATACTCTCATCGGGAGAATTAATTATTTTTGTTTCTTCGTTCAGGTAATACGAAATCCAGAGATATCAGATCCATTCAAAATACAACATTTCAAACTTGGACAAAAGTTGCATACAGCGTAACAACTTTTAAAAAATTATGAAGATAATAAACAAATTAGTTTTAACCATTAATATAATGAAACATAAGGAAATATATTATATTACTTACTAGCCGCCGCCTCTCGGCTTCACCCGCTTGAACTATACAATTATTTATTTACTAATCTGAATTAATATCTTTTTTTATAAATTAAATAATCTATACATCGAAAACTAAATGAGAATAAAACAATGAGATAAACAGATTTTAAAAGTCATTGTTTCCCGCTCTATTCTATTGGTAGACGTCCCTAATATTTGATTTTATCATATATCTCCTATGTATAAACAGCGATTAGTTAAAATTTTATTAGATACTAGCGCCCCGCCCGCGGCTTCACCCGCTTGAACTAGATCATTATTCATTTAATAGACAGAATTGACTGACAACTATAATGAGTTCTATGATTATCTTTTACTTTAATCTGTAATCGCCTAATATGATTAAGGGCAGTCGTGGCGCAGGAGCACAAAATGTGACTGAAAAACCGACTGGTTGTGGGTTCGATCCCCACATGAAAGAGATTAAATATTTATTAAAATGTATATTTCCATTTCTTGGCCTGGTGTCGAGACAAAGCGCGGCGTTGAGTTCTGCCACTCAACACGGAATTCGACCGAAGGTGGGGAACGGAGTGTCTTAACACTAGATTCCCTCTGCCTACAGTGCTGTGTGCGGGATACGGCGTGAAGCCCATTTAATTTTAATCAAGTCGCTCTTTATCTCTGTGTTGAATTAATTACGACTTAAACTTAACTGTTGAGAAGATAACCTTCACCCACAATTCAATTTTGCTTACTTTATAGTTTGTACTTGCTGCTGCTTGAATGCTTTACAAATATATGTTTTTTTCGACAGTCATATAAACAAGACGTTTCCAAAGTTATTCTTTGGCCGAAAATCTTACCAGCGCGATTCAGAAAATGATGCTTTATGCACAGCGCCATTTATTGGGCTTAAAGTAAAACTGTAATGGTTCGGACAGTTAAAAAATACCGTTTTTATGTTAAATTTCACTTAATCTATAATTATATTAATCAAATTATATGAATCCTTAGCGGGGTAGTCAGAGAGAATTGATCACCAATCGCTACGGTCTCTTCAAACCTCTTTCGCCTCGTTCACTGTCATCAACCTCTTCATACAAGCCCTCCGGGGGGTCCTCATGCTTTTTACGTGAACTTCTTCCAGTATCTTTGATACTTTGACTTCGAAGGTCAACTGAGGTCTCCCCTTACCTCTCTTACCGCTCACTTTTCTATCATAAATCTTTTTGCCATTCTATCATCACTAATTTGTTAGAGATCGCATCTCTACAGCATTCATCTTCCTTTCATTCTTCTTCTGTTTCGCTGCCGTATAACAGTATTGGTAACAACACTGCATTGTGTAAGGCTATATACTCATCAATGCAGCTAAGGCTCCGTTAACCCTGTTACCGGAGCAATACGCCTTTCCACATCCATCCTCACTTCATTCACTTCGATATTATTATTATTATTATTTATTCATAAAGATTATAATCTTTATTAATAGTAAAACGTCGTTGTGTCAACTGTATACAGTTAAAATATAGATTTATTGCAAACAAATACAATTACAGAATATATAGACTGCTATATATTCTGTAATTGTATTTATGATATATTCACAGACGAGCTCATACTTTGAGTTTATTCAAATCTCGATAACTTTTTTTAATGAACCGATTTTGATGAAACAAACTGCAAAAGCAGTTGGTAAAAAATTTAAGTAAATTGGTTTAATAATTTCGGAGATAAGCGTGATCATACATACAGATAGACAGACATACAAGAAATTGAAAAGAAAAATGTTGCTTTCTATTATTCTTAAATGTCCCCGTCATGTATCTATTTCAGTTAAAAATACTAAATGTACAGACAAAATATTTTTACTGTTTGATAACATGATTATAGATAACTATGTAACTATTTACTTGTACTTTGTGAGCATTAATTATGATATGAACCCACAGCTTCCGGCTTAGTCTGCTAATTTTAGCTGTAATCAAATTAATTTTAATATTAAGCCCTCAGGCAGTCGTGGCGTAGTGGCACAGCGCGTGACTGTAAATGCGACGGTTGCGAGTTTGATTCCCACTGGAGGGAATGAATGAAGAACAAGACTAAGCGCGACGTTCAGTTCCCCTCTTAACAAGTATTACAGGTGGGCCATTAAATTATGCGATTTTTAAAAATCGTAGAAAAAAACTACAAGGCTTAAGAAAGATAATATCAAACATTTTACGGTTAGCAGGGAAGGGAATGCTTTAGCACTTTTCTCTGTCTATACCGCCATATGCAAGACAGAGTGAAGCTTGCATCCTCAGAATTAAAGTAGGTAAGGTTATTTTTACATTAATAGTGCCTCTAATTAATTGTATTATTCATACATACAAACACAGCTTGAGACGGCAATCAATATATTAAGTGTTTACAACTTCGTAACTATTAAGCAAATTTACTAAATTGACGACATAATCACGAAGAAACCGTTTGAGACAGTCATTGTGTAGTGGCACATGCTTGTGACTGTAAGCGCTACAATTATGAATTCGATTCCCACTCGACGTAATTAAATATTTAATATTCCCATATTTTTCGCTTTGGTGTAGAAGCAAATTGCATATTTGAGTTCCACCACTTAAAACGCATTGCCTCTAAAATTTGGTGACAAAATCAAATGGAGAGCTTTAACTTTAGTTAACTCTGCTGTCTAAGGGTTCAGCGTTACACAAAAAATAAATATGAAAAACATAAAAAAAAATTGGAATAAAACTTGCAATTTTTTTCATTGTTAAAAATCATTCATCATACTTCAAGGAACACCGAGCTTTCCTTCAATTTATTCAACAAAACAAGACCAAGAATATAAAAATTATTAGCATGCCACGAAGTTTTTGTCGAGTTCTTTAAGCAGATTTCGTGAAGACATCAAAACTTTGGCTTGAGACGATTATTGTTATGATTTTTTTATTAATTCTGTTATATTGTTCGAGATATTGCGTGTTGAGTGTCGGAACTCAACTCCGTACTTTGTCTTTATCAGAGCGAGGAAATTAAAATAATTAAAGAACTCTTTAACTAGATTATTCGCCTATACATTATAAGGTTACAATAAATTTTTGAAAACCCGATGTTTCGAATACTTTGCAGTAATCATTGATCATAGACTGAGATGGCATTCGTTTGTCAGTTGACATAATTATTATATCAAACTACCGCCAACGATTTCTTAATTGAATTCATTCTTCTGAGTGGAAACCGAACCCACAATCATCTAATTTGGTAAAATGTAGCTTCAGAGACACTCCCAATGTTCTATGACGGCACAATGATGCAAATAAACTGCATATATGCATAATATGTGTATTAATGTGTTGAAATATGCGTTTAAATATAAGATATTATCATTTAGTTCCACTTATCAAGTAAGTTCAAGGTATTCTTTTAAGTATATATAAGATTATCTCGTGTTATTTATTAATAGTTTGTTTTATAATAGTTACATCTCACAATTAGATTTAATGGGATGGTTAAAAAAAATAACTAATATGGCCAGCAGAATCAGTAAAGGACACATATTTATCATGAAATCATTTTAAAAAATAATAATTTCTCAAATTATTTATTTTGGCAATAACTACGAAAAATATATATTTTTAGCTACATACAAATCTGCAACGCACGCGGCAACAGTTTATTAGTTTTTACCTTTATTGAAGAAGTATTATTTTAATTATCCCTATTTCGATATAGGCGTGCGATATGTATTTATTTAAACATTTGTCATATAGTAGTCTTATACCAAAATCAAGAATTATTTATATTTAACTCTTAAATATTTTTTTCTTTTATCTTATTGCCTTAAAAATGAGTGTTTATAATTTCACAATAATCGGTGGTATAATTTACGTGTTAAAGTGTAACAAACGAACGAACTTTTTTTGTTTAGTTCTTTTCACTTATCACGCTCTATGAGTACTAAAAAAATATTTTTTCATCTCGTGACACACTTGGTTCCCATTCCCGTTTCACGTATGTGAAGACTTTTGTATGGTAAGTTGGGGGAACCTAATGTTGAGACATTCCGTCCATTTTCATTAAGACACTTTCGTTTCGTTCCCCACTTTCCGCCGAATTTTCTAACAGAAAGAGAAGAGAAGAGAAGAGAGCAATGAAATGAAAGTATTGAATATTCTATTCCCTAGAGTGAAAACCGAGCCCACAACCATCGCATTTACAGTCGCGTGCTTGTGCCGCTACGCCACGACGTCATTTTTTTTTATATTTGTATTTGTATTAGACGTTATCAAAAAAATATATATTTTGCATACAGTGCAGTGCAACAACAGGCCTATACCACTATATTAGGATCTATTGGCGCTTATTATACGAGAATTTCAACTGAATGATCACAAGCCTCCGAAGTTCTTCGTAAATTTTGCAAGTATTATTTTTGTAAACATAATTTTGACTATAACTATTGTTATAAAAGTCTCAGAAACGGATAAAAAGCGTTAATATATAAATTTACTTATTTGCTAAATTTATTAATAAATGATTAATATTAATAATGTGAAAGTTTGTGAACGAACATCCATCATGTTCGTTCCACTTTCACGCAAAAACTACTGAACTAATTTAGGTAACACTTCATAATGAAGAAGGTTATGCGTCAGAATAATATTACCTAGGTTATAATTTATGTAAAGATTTTGTACAATATTAGTAGAAACCAAAACAATGATTTTGACATTTTTTTCCGTTTATCTGTGCCTTTGTGCACGCTAATCTCAGAAACGTCTTAAATTATCTAAATGCGATTTTCTTTATTGTATATTGGTAAACTAACCTTAACATTTAGCTGTTATTTATTATCATTCATAAATAAATAAGAAAAGTTGAAAAAAATATTATTAAATAACCGCTTTATTGATTTTATTAAAATGTTGGTTTCCAATATAACATATTATTGTCTTTATTAATTTAATTAGAAAACGAGAGCAATTTAGATTAGTAGTAAGTAATGATGTAGTTCAAACGGGCGTAGCCACGTGCATATTGCTAGTGTTGCAAACTTTTGAGATAAAACATTTATATATTTTTATTTTACTTTTATATTTTTTTAAAAGATGTCGCTTAAATTTCCAAGATTTGAATAATGTAAGCAAAAAAACTTAATAAATTTTCTGCCCCTCTTAACAATTTTACTTGTTAAAACTCAAAAAGCTCTATTTAAACACTTTTTTAACGCTCAATTTTTTTCTATAATATAATAAATAGTTACTTACCAATTTTAAAGTACGTAAGTATATCACACAAAAGTAACTTCACTGTGTACGGAACGAGCGATCGACCCGAGCTCTCACACGGTACTGAAGTCTTATAGAGTTGTAGAACAATCCTATAGAGTAAAAAGCTTACCTTATTTTACTATGCGTGTTTTGTTTCAGTTTCACGACGTATCCCGCATATAGCAGGGTAAACAGAGCGATCTTCGCGCTAAGATCCTCCGTTCCAAATTCTGCCTTCAATTTCCATTGGTTGCGTTTTACGGAACCTAACCACGCGCCGCTACAACAATAATAGCAGAGCGTTGAAATAATATTTTATATAGTATATTTTTTACATTATTTTGTTTATTTACAATTTTGGATTTAAAAAATATGTAAAGAGCGTATATTATGATGACGATGATATGTTATTTTTTATATTATATATTTTTTGGCTTCATACTGTATCCTGCACGTAGCAGGGTAGGTAGAGAGAATTTAGAAACCCAATGCTAAGATACTCCGTTCCCATTATGACACTTCTATTCTCTGCTTTCCGCTGAATTATGAGTGACTGAGCTGAGCTATTTCATGATGAGTGACCGAGTTGAGTGCCACGCTCTGCCTGTATGTTATTATAATTATAAAGCTTGTTTTAGTATAGTGATGTATCTTAACTTTCTATAACTTAACTATAAAAAATATAAGCAGGATTTTAAAAAGAGGTGAGAATATACATATATGTTTTAACCGACAGCCTTACCAGTCGTCAAATGGAAATAATTCAGAGCGGTAAATGAAGTCAAAGTCAAAGTAAAAGGCAAAGACAAATAATTTTAATCAAAATAAGAAGTTACTTACTTTATTTTTTAAACGTACTGTAGTGTTGATTGGAGATGAATAATAAGTCTACTCACGTTTAGCACTGGGTTCAATCAACACCACTTTAAATGTACATACAGTGATAACACAAATAATAAAATCACAATTAAACCCGGTACAGTATTTAAGAAAGTCAACCACAAACATATATATATATATATATATATATATATATATATATATATATATATATATATATATATACACGACAGATACAAATTTGGAATAAAATATTAGGTAAAACAAAGGAACGTATGGAAAGCGCATCGAGTGGCAAGCGTCGACTGTTATATGTAAAATATGCCGTCGACAAGAGGGTAGGCGTAAATCTTAGAACGCCTCACCGGTTCGGTCGACGGCAGTGAGCGCTTTCATATAAATATACTAAATACGAAAACTTACTATAAAATATATAAATGAAATTAATTGTATGTTTGTATATAAGTGATAAATAAATAAATTACAATATTGAAATATATAAATAACACATATTAAATAAACTATAAATGTAAATAATAGCTCAGTACACGTACAATAAGTTATCATCAGTTAACTAAAGTTGAAGCCTCACATCTGATCGGAACGGGCGCAAGAAACTCAATGGAATATTTTTTTTAAATCAATAATTTGCTGAAAAAAATTGAAAATTGTTGACGGGAATGACACTTTTTGAGCGTTTGATGTAACTATTACTGCGGGTACAGTGCTCTATATTGAAACGTTTAACATAGTGCTCCTTGATATATCGACTATCCAACATAAAATGATTTTTCAAATTCGATTCATTAGTTTCTGCGATAAGCGTGTTCAACCAAACAAACCTTTATAATTTTAGTATAGATTACGACTCAATTATATGTAGGTACATGTCTTTTCCTTTTTTTTGTGGGTAAAGTAATTTCTAAAAAAAAACTTTTAATTTACATAAATGATACAGATACAAAATACTTATATATGTATATATGTATAATGTATATATTACTTATTTAGAAAACGTATAAAAATACGTTCAATGAACGTATGGCTCAGTGGTCAGAGCGCCTGGTCGGTCGGTTCAAATTTTTATACTTTTTCTAAATAAGTATTTTTGTTTCCTAAATGTGGAATAACACTTTAAAAATATAAAAATGTATATATTCTTACGTAATTTCAACATAGTACAACATCATTAAACATCTTATCACTCTAAAATTGACTTTTATTCAGAGAGTACACTCATCGCACTCATCATAAACATCACTAGTGTTATCGTGTTCTAATAAAATATATAAACTATTTTCCATTACCCGAATACAGCAAATAGCTCCGCGATCCAAATCAAAATACCGAAAGATAAAGTTTCAATCAGTTTCAAAGTAATATTGACGCATTCAACGAAACTAAGTCGGGAATAAGTTTTGCCGTCGATATAATTGACGATATAATACTACATGCTAGAGCTGACAAATATAGTGTTTTGAAGACTTATGAGATACTAGCGATCCACACGCAGCTTCGCCCGCTTTAACTTATTGCAATAATATTTTGCAGCTTCACGCTGTATCCCGCATGTAGCAGGGCAGAGCGAGCTTTATGCTAAGACACTTCGTTCTCCACTTTCCACCTAATTCAGGAGCCATTATGCGCTTTTTATTGCTATATTACAGCCAAATTATACAAAAATATTTAAAAAGAATAATAGTTTTTGTGTTATTCATATATGTACATCAACTATATTACTGTAAAATTTAATTTAAATCCGTTCAGTAGTTTTTTGCGTGAAAATGGTATAAACATCCCTCTCTATGAACTTTCACATTTATAATATCAATAGAAAATTACAAGAGATTCAAAGCACTCAGTTCTCTATTTTTTATCTGTATACAATATAGGAATCGAGGGAATGTTTGTATTGAAATTCTATTTATATCCCCGTTAGGTTGAATATTTTAATGATTTATAGATGAAAATATTGAAGTTTAAAAAAAATTGTGCATGTATTTCTAATTATAATTTTTTATATAAAAAATTATAATTAACTATTATTATAGTATATTTAACAATAAACGGACGGTAATAAATCCCTATAACGAGTACTTGTACTGGTACATACATTTTATTTGACAGAGGTCGAGTGAAGTAAGACTCAGACCCTCATCTGAGGGGCTCTAGAAAAATCTCTTTCATTAGTGCTTTGGAACATTGAGAGCTTTTTGGAAACTTTCAATTTGTACGTACTTTACTAGTAAGCCCGCCGCCTGCATCTTTATACAGATATTAGTATGAAGATACATTAATTTATTAATATATTTTATTATATATTTTATGTTTTTTTTTTAACGTTACGCTTAATCAGTTAGAGGCAAGTTGTGGCGCAGCGGCATAAAGTGTGACTGTAAAACCGACTGGTTATGGATTTGATCCCCACTCGAGGAGATGAAATATTTACTTAATTTTATATTTCCATTTTTTCGCTCTTGTGTCGAGGCAAAGCGCGGCGTTGAGTTCTGCCACTTAACACGCAATGTCTTCAGAATTCGGCAGAAAGTGGGGAGTGGGGAACGGAGTGACTTTCAATAGATTCCCTCTGCCTACCCTGCTGTGTGCGGGCTGCTGCTATACAGCTTGAAGCCGAGTTATTTCTTACGCTTAGTCTTTAGCAGGGTAGCCAGAGACAGAACAGCGCCAAAAGCTACGGTTTACCTAGAACCTAGTGATAAGACACTCCGTAGTCATTCTCCGAGTGCGAATCAAACCCACAACCGTCACGCTAAAAGTCGCACGATTGTACTCTTTTAAAAAATATAGTTAATAAAGCTATCGCATCCTTTTGAACCACGCAACACTTTTTTGTTCGTAGAATAAAATAATTATTACATATATTATTTTTATTGTATATTCTGCTCAATTAATAAATTAATGAATTTCACTACAGAATACTAACGCTTTAAATATTATTATTAAATATCCATTATCAATATATCTATATTATCTATAATTTAATTATTAATGGTATATCTATATAGAGCATAAAAGTTGTTCGCTATTAATAGTTTGTTTTTAATAGATTTTCCTTAAATAGCGTCTTGGATTGTATTTTTATGATTTTGAAATCTAACCTCAAAAGAGAAAAACAGAACAAGCGATGATGTACATATAGTACATCGTTTTGCCGTACATTGTAGCAAAAATCCAATAATAATAGCAATAAATTTTAAACAATAACATACAATATATAAATTGCACTTTCCGTTGAAGTAACTGTCATGAAATATGCACGGAAATTCTAGAAGTATTTGTGTTCTCAGAAAATTAAGAACATTTAATACTTTCTAACTAATTGTATACACAAATTAACTGACTTTTAACTTCTGTGTTTATTTCTCTTAAAGGAATCACTGTTTCTTGGCTAGAGCTACTTGTATCATATAAATGATTATTTAAAAAAAATAATTAAATTAGCTTCACGCTGTATCCCGCACACAGCAGGGTAGGCAAAGGGAACCTAGTGTTAAGACACTCTGTTCCCCACTTTCTGCCGAATTCTGGATTGCGTGTTGAGTGGCAGAACTCAACGCCGCGCTTAACCTCGACACCAGAGCGAAGAAATGGAAATATAAATTTAAGTAAATATTTCATCTCCTCGAGTGGGGATCGAACCCACAATCAGTCGGTTTTGCAGTCACACCTCGTGCCACGACCGGCCTTAAATGATTATTTATTGTATTATTTTTATATTCACGCTGTATAACGCATATTGCGGGGTAGACATGTACACTACTACAGAGGACGTCTAGTGTTAAGACATGTCTCTCCTTACGCATAGTTCAATGTCTTTGGGACGTTGCGTTTTGAGTGGCGGAACTTAAAACCGTATTTGTTTACTTACCATAGAGAGTAAAATTAAAATTAATATCAGATTACATAAGAATCAAACCCACAACCATACATTTTTAACATAGCAAAACAAAAAATATAGTGATTAAATACTACACTATTTTGGTATCGAAATTAACTTTATTTGTGTTTAACATATTTTTTTCATCACAAAATAAATACTCCTCTCAACACAGCATCCGTATGTAACATGCATCTTAGCAACATCTAATTTCCTGTAGTCTAGAGTTCTGGACTGTAGCTTATATAACGGTTTATATGCATCTCTACATAACCTATTTATGTGTCATGTCCAGTTTAAATAGTTTAAAAGCATGAAATTTTTAAGTTTGGTGCTGATGTATAACGTGTGAAATGCAACGGTCGTGGGTTCGAATTTCCACAAATGATTTATTCTCATTTTAATCGCTTTGCAATCACTGATTTTAAGCAGGGTATTGAGTTCATTGTTGGAAAGCATAATATCTCAAATATTCGACAAACAGTGTCTTTACAGGTTTTCTAACTACGTTGTTGTAAGCAATATTTAAAATAAAGCTAATAACAAAAATAATAAGGACTTTTTAGCATATTTAGCATGTTACAATGTAGGTAGGGCGAACCTAGAGTAAAAAACTGTACGTGTACACATAACCGAGATATCAAGTATTAAGTGGCAGGACTTATTTCACATTAAACACCGCACTTTGTCTAATCAAATAAAAAAAATATTATTAAATTAAACATTATTATTAAAAATATTATATTACTTATTGAATTTGTCTCTACATTGAATTCCAATTGATATTAATGTAGTGTCTAACCGACATAAAATAACCTTTTATATACTTTTTTTTCAGCTTCACGCTGTAGCCCTCACACAGCGGGGCAGGCAGAGGGAACCTAGTGTTAAGACACTCCGTTCCCCACTTTCTTCCGAATTCTGGAGGCATTGCGTGTTGAGTGGCAGAACTCAACGCCGCGCTTAACCTCGACACCAGAGCGAAGAAATGAAATTTTTTAAGTTAATATTTCATCTCCTCGAGTGGGGATCGAACTCACTACCAGTCGGTTTTACAATCACACCTCGTGCCGCCGCGCCACGACTGGCCCCAATTTTATATATTTCACGCCGTTAATCTTCCACATTGCCATGCTTGCCGTTTGTACCGCCTGCTTGCAAGATACGAAGGTAGAGCAGTAAATCTATAGGACGGAAAGTCAACTTTGATAGATTTATATGCTGTGTTGCTCATTTTACCTAAGAACAGCGGATATATTTAAGGTTTTTTTTATTTCTTTGTCAACGCTCGTGCCATAAGACAAAGTGCGGCGTTGAATTCCGAGATTCAGGTGTAATATTTCTAAATTGGTTGGAAATTAAAGAAAGGGCTGTCTTAATACTATATTCTGTGTATATATATACATTGCTGTTTCAAATTTTATACAAAATAGTAAAAGTCATGGACAACATAAAAATTATTTTACATTGCTTAACTAATGCCAGCGTATCGAAGCGGCACAGGGTCTGACTGTCAACGCAACAGCTATGGGTTTGATTTCTACATTTGGAAATTAATAAACAGTTTGGTTTAAAATGTATAATAATCGTGAAAATTAAATATATTATTAAATTAATCATTTTCATTTACTTGCTCTGGTAACTTAACACACAATGTCTCAAATTAGGCTACACGAGGGCAACAGAAAATCTTAATACTAAATTCCCCTGTTTACTCTGCTACATGCGGTGATGAAGCACTTTTAGTAATAGTTTTTAATGTAAATGTTTAGTAGTTAGTTAGTTAAGTAACAGAAGCCTCTTAATGTATTGCTATTTTTTTATAACAGGCGTTTATTTATTACGAGTATGTGTCATATGTGACGTCATCGTCATTGTCGTCGTCGTTCGTTTTATTTTATTTTTAAATTTAATATATCGTTAGACTGCACGCTGATCAGTCACTAAGTTTGCATTTTATTTAATTCCTATTTCAAAATCCTCCTACACGCCCACATGCGGGATACAGCGTGAAGCTAAAAAATATCGAAAACTAGCCATGTTGAAAGATAAAATACAGATATCCTATTACAGATACAAGTGGTACAGTCGAATTTCCAATATCCCAGCATAGTCCCCAGACACGGGGACTGCTGCTTTATTTATAGCACGGCTCATATGGTTGACATTTTGAGGTAACGAGCTACTTGATACTTTAGACTCAGTGTATACCTTAATAAAAATAGGTCCAAATTTGTAAAAAAATACCTTACCTACCATATACTTTAATATAGAAAAGTCAATTCAAAATTATATTCATCAATTTTGTTAAATTTTGTATACTAATATCGATGTAAAGTAATTTAAACATAGCCTGACATCTTCCAATCGATCTCTGAGTATGATAGTAAATTAAAATAACTATTTAAATTCTAAAATTATATAAATTAACTAACGGTTTGTGATAAAGTGCCAAAAACTGAAATCCTCTCACTCCCCGCAAACGTCTCGCCCTCGTCCTGTTTGTTCTACTCGCTAATTAGAAGTTAAAAACACGAAATTGAACATTTTCTAGATGTAAGGCACCTTAGGATGATTTCAAACTAATAAATTTAAATAATAATCTCTTCAAAGAACATTTAATTTAGGAAACTAAAAGTAGAAATTTAAGAATTTAAGAATAATTAAATTAAATTAAACCCTACGGCTCTAGGCCTTGCGGCATAATTGAATGGACGAAGGCCCAACCTCGCCCTGCTGATCAGTCTGGTCACTCTGTCTATTTAATAATGAGATGATTCCCATGTTTTTTTTGTAAAGCGACTTTTTTATCTTAATAATATATTTTACTGTTTGTTGATCTAAGTATACTATTTTATGTTGATTTTAATTGATTACTATGTACACTGAAATTACCATTTTGGAATCGAATCGAACTTATCGCTCGTCGCGCTTGCAGTCAGACGCTACGCCACTTCGCCACAACGACTTCAACAAGGCTGGCGTCGACAAGCAAAGTATAATAAAATAATTTTTATTTTCAAGATATCTAACAACATTTTAGTATGAAATGTACCTTATATGCTGGCCATCTGCTTCAAACGAAATTTCATTCACTTCAAATGGATTTCTCTGGGCTGTTTAAATAGGACCGTAATTTTTCGCCCAGATTAATCATGCGACGGCACTAGTGTGATGATACGGTTTTTTCTTTTAATATTTCCCGTGTAGGGAAATATATTAAGTAGATTACATATTAGAAAAGTAACAATAGAAATATAATTTTAAGAATAATAGTACTTTTTAGAAAACATTTAATAATTTTAACGTAGCGGGACTTGAACCCGCGGCTCTTGGAAATCATCTAAGCGCTCTGATGAACTAAATATATATACGTTCTCATCGAGCTACGTTGAAATTCTTATATGCTTTTTTTAGCTTTTCAGTCGTTTTACCAGAAAGGGTAAATAAAAATAAGTCATG
Organism: Heliconius erato x Heliconius himera; assembly: GCA_013421005.1. Classification (NCBI taxonomy): domain Eukaryota; kingdom Metazoa; phylum Arthropoda; class Insecta; order Lepidoptera; family Nymphalidae; genus Heliconius; species Heliconius erato x Heliconius himera. The sequence goes on along the minus strand of JAATLQ010036543.1, from coordinate 13,367 downwards.
CGCCTGCATAGGATTCAAATCTACAGCTGTCACGTTAACAGTTAGATGCTGTGCTGCAGCACCATAACGACCGGAATTGTTCAAATCATTAACATATATCGAGGCCGTCGTTGCGAAGGGGCACAAGGGTGTACTGTAACTCGACGGTTATGAGTTCGATCCTCACTCGAGGGAATTAATTATTATTTCTTAATGTATTCATTTCTTCGCTTTGGCATCTAGGCAAAAGCCGGGGGTTGGGTTCCTCTTAATACTAGGATCCCTCTGCCTATCCTGCTGTGCGCGGGATACAGCGTTAAGCTGATAAACGTATTATTTTTTTAGAACAGCGATCAAATCTACAATCATCGTATACAATACCTACAGTCAAATATCTCTGTCTGTGCTACGACAGCGTCATCACTGTCTTATAAACGACATTTCGTATGTTCAAAGAACTTGTTTGAAGAATTTTTAAGCAACCATTTTTTTTTACAAAAGAAACGAAAGTAACGACCAGACGAATATATGTCAAAAAGCTCTTAACGTACATTAGCACTTTGTTCACACACGGAGCTTAATTAGATGTAATTATGAACTCTTAAGGAATACTCGTATTATATTATAATGTAATAAATAGACTTGATTTTTTCTTCCAAAGTCCATATAGATAATAGCTTTACGCTGTATCCCGCATATAGTACAGCAGTCAGAGGGAGTCTAGTGTTAAGACACTCTGTTTCTTCTTGCCAGCCATTTCGAGACATTATGGCCAGTGGCTACTAGCGGCACTTTGTCTTATTCCCTTATCACAGAGCGAGGGATTGAAAATAGTTCATTCTCCGAGAGAAGGAATCAAGCCCATTGCCGTCGTGCTTGCAGTTAGATGTTGCGCCGCTGTTAGGCAAAATATGTTGTTAATTGATAAGCAAGAAGAAAAGTAGAGGATGCCGTGTATTCATCTTATATATTCTGACTCACACACAGCAGAGTAGGTAAAGAGAACTCCGTTCCCATTGAGACACTTCCGTTCCCCACTTTCCGCTGAATTCTTTCGAGGTATTGCGTGTTAAGTAGCGGAACTTAACGCCGCACTTTATCACCAGAACGAGGAAATGAAAATATCAAATACTTCATTCCCACGAATGGGAATCGAAGCCCACAATCACCGAGATTACAGTCGCACGAGACGGCCTCAATATTATTATTTAAGTAATTACTGAGTCCTGGGAGATATCCCAGTGATAAATTACTGCTCGGTTTTTGCATTACAGCCAAAACAATGTCGATTTGACTTTAAATGTTATTTAACGCGGTAATAAAGTCGACGCTTCGTCTAGACTTTTTTATTAAGTTTTATATTTTAATAATAATAGATAATTTTATATAGGAGTGACTACAACAACAAAAAAATCTTAAAACAAATAATGATATAAACATTAACCATAAATATGATGTTTTACCTGACACGCTGTATCCCGCACACGGCAAGGTACGCCTTTGTGTACCGTCGAATGGTATGGTAACAGCGTCTGTCTGTCAGTAAGCACGACGATTATGGGTTGGACTCTCATTCGAGGGAATGAATTGTTTTCATTTCCTCGCCCTGTTTGGCGGTGAGGCGGAATATAGGGTACGGAGTATCTAAGCACTACGTTTCCTTACCGATACGCGGGATCCAGCATGAAGCCAGAAAATAGGACATATATTTTTGAACATCTAAATATTGAAGTAAAAGGGAGTGTACACACGAGTGGTATGTAAAATAATGCCACAGCTAGCGATAAGGGACCATGATGTGGACCAACCGCGCCTCGGGCAGCGTATTATGCTTTGTCTGCATGGTACATGTACGATATGAGCATTTTTGATGCATTTTGCATGAAATAGGAACCCGCCACCTTCGTGCTTACAGTTAGACGCTCTTCCACTGTGCCATATGCAATTGCACATTTGATATTTGAAAATTCTGAAAATTGCAGAAGACACAAAAGTCTTTTTTGCATAAAACCGAAACTCTACGCTTAAATGAACCTAAACAACAGCACTTAAATAAGATTTTCCGAAATTCTAATGGACACGGAAAAAAACTGAATGTCTCTTAACACTAGGTTCCCTCTAAGTACCCTTCTATATATATATATATATAAATATATGAGATTTAGAAAGACTATTTATTAAATTGGATTACGTCCCCTGTTATTTTAAAAAGTGAAAATACTTCATAATTGCACAAATGAGGACGACTGTATGCGCAACGATTGTGAATTCGATTCCCAGTCGAGGGTATAAATTATTTTCATCTCCTCGGCCCTCGCTCTGGAAACAAAACAAAGCGCGACATTGAATTCCGCCATTCAAACGCAAAATCTCAAAAATTAGATAGTGCACGGAGAACAGAGTGTCTTAATACAATATGAAACTAAAGAAATAACGCCCAATGTAGACTAGCCCTAAAGCCTCCGTACACAGCGTACATCCCACGATGAGTCCTACATAACCCGAACAATGGGAAGTTGTGAAAATAATCTATTTTGCATTTGAAACACATTTCTTTATAAATATGGAAATGATTTGCCTCCAGGCACGATGTCGGAATTGCTTCCCACAATGCCTACTACCCAGTGGGTATTGGAATTACTTAGTCTTTTGAAATTGAGGGAATGTAGCTATGATGGTTTAGCTTGGGTAAATTTAAAAGTGTCCGTTATTGACTTAAATATTAAATTGACAAGGTTTCATAGCTTCACGCTCTATCCCGCTTATAGCAGAGTTTCGAGATATTGCGTGTTGAGTGGTGGAACTCAGAAAATGAAGATATTAAATGATATATTCTTCGATTTTCGACTTCTTTAGACTCTTAAATTTATTAATATCAATACAAAATTTTAATGCTTAACATCTCAAATTACATAAAAAGTAGTATACAAAATATTTTTTTTACAATGTAAAGCTCATAAATAAGCGAAGCCATACAAAATATCTTAAATGCCTAATGCCGTGTACGTGTCATTGTTAACCCCCGCATTTTCCGAAAAGAAATAAAAAGTAAATGTTCCTGAATCATTTTCTCACCTTCAGTATTTTTCCTTGAGAACACATTTTTGTAAGTCATCAGAGCAGTTCGGTTAATGAAGGGAACGCGGGCTGAACGGTGGAGGGTATGCTGGTTGTCCAGTGGATAAATAGTTAAAATATTGTGTAAATTTGTCATAGCGGTATTTGAACATGCACCTGTGATGATGGATCTCACAGCATCAGAGCGTCAGAAAGTAAGCGAGGCGGTTGTGGGTTTGATACCCACTCAGGATCCTAAATTATTTTAATTTGTTCGCTTTGGTAACAACTCAAAACGCAATGTCTCCAAAATTAGGCGGTGAGTGGGGGAACGGGGCGTGTTAACAGTAGGCCTAAATTGCTAATATAAATTATTTTCTGCCTTAAAATATTTACTAAATATTATTTAGAATACATACTTACATACTAACTTAAAATGCCTACTCGTTATAATCAAATAATATCCCTCCTTAGTTAGATAAGTCTTTCAAATGTCAGTGAAACATCACAAATAAATACCTACTACCTACTATTCATTTTCCCACATAGCATGGTAAGTAGAGCCAACCTAGTGTTAAAACACTCCGTCTTTCACTTTCGAGGAGATTTTTTCCCCGAGAGTGAATTGTACCCCCGACCATCATATTAACACTAACACTGTCCGACAGCCTCTAAAAGGAACGGAAATCGAAATGGCAACACTCAACATCATAACTACAGTGCCAATAGCTGTACAAGATGTCTACAGTGTAGTAAATCCTTACAGCTCCCTTAGGAGCACTTTTTGTGATCAAATTATTGTTATTTCTTGAAGAAAGGGGAAGGAGTAACTTTAAACTTGGATAATTAATTATATGGTACCATTGGGTGTAAAGCTTAGGTTATTTATGACTTGGAGATAGCAAATTCAGTATCTGTGCAGGGCAAACAATTATCTTAGATCTATTGCTATTTATTTTAATTATTATTATAAAAACATAATATTACAGAGTAAAATAATTTGTTTAGATAATAACAGGATCCACTGGTTCAATTTGAAAACAATACTTTCATATTGAGAAAGTCCGTAAAGGCCTTGATGGTGTTATTTTGGACATTTAAAATATGAAAAAATTTAACTTCTTCTAACAGTTTGTGATGTTAAAAAACCCAATTACTTTTTTATAATTTTCAGACTTAATTCCAATGTTAATTTTACCTAACAAACGACTTCACACTTTTTCCCTGATGAGTCCAGCGAGCAAGCTTCCAGCGAAAGAAACTTGGACTTACTTCACGCTGTACTCCTACCAAACTCTACGCTTTCTTGCTAAATAAATAATTTTCTTTTGTGTGTTCACACTGCGCTTTGTCTTCTTACGCCCAATATTAAAAACCTATCTCCAACGTCAATCTAAGATTGTTTCATACATCTATCCAATCTCTAGATTGGATAGATATATTGGGCGTTATCAGAGAAGAAAATAATCTATTTTCCTGAGCGGGAGTCGAACTCACAACCGTTGCGTTTATACTCCGATGCCACACCACTGTGACCTATCGTCGGATAGGAATTAATTTTAGAATCAGTTTTTCTTTAAAGATGCGGAACGTAAAGAATGAAATGCATCAGCTAAGCTTTAGTTACTATGAAATATTTATAAAATGGGAACGGAGGGCCCTAACACTAGGTTCCCTCTGCCTACCCTGCTATATGCAAAACGCAGCATGATGCTAAAAAATAGGTACGCCAAGTTATTTATAGCATAAAAAGTTTCCAAATGAATCCCTCTGCCTTCGCAAATACATATTGTTTTCATATCTTATATTCAATTTTGATAATAAATTAAATTATGTCAAAAGCAACAAAAATAACTTTTTTATATTAAATTTTCACTCGCTTCCGTGAGCCACGGTTAACCCTCGCCGCTATTTGAGGCACCGTGACTGCCAAAAAATAATTTAAATTGACGCGTAACATAATGTAACGGTTAAGGTCTGTAAACGCAAAGGTCGTAGATTCGATTCTCACTCAAGGGAATGATTGTATTTAAATTATTATCAAAATCCGGTCTCATAGACAAAGCAAGGGCTTTCAAACATTAGACAGAAAGTGTGCGACTGAACTATCTTGCTTTATGGGACAAAACCTGCAGCTGTTCCTTTTTTTTTAATATTAAGCCAGCTACCAACACAGCGCAATGTTGGGCTGTAAATGCGACAATTGAAGATTTGTGAGTTCAACTCTTCGTGGCTATTTTTATTTCTTGTCGCTGGTAAGAAGACAAACAGCAGCGAAGGGGGTCAAATATTGGGTGGAGCGAGAGCAACAGACTGTTTTAGGAATGCTGTTTCCGTAAATATAAAAAAGAAAAAAAAATTGAAATCTTAAACAAAAAAAAAAGAAAATTAAAACAAAAATTATTAATTATTTTTGTTTTAATTTTCTAATTAAGCAGTTACTTTACCTAGATATTATCAATATTTTTTTATCACTGAGCGTCAAAATTAGGGCTTTTGTTAAAATATCTCATAATCATTTTAGTTTCTAGTCCTCGCTAGGACCGCAAAAAGTAGAAAGGCTGTATTCCAATCTAATTCCCTCAGTAACTACACGCAATTATCCTAGTAGTTAGTTTGTAGGTCACAAGTGTTCTACTTAATAGGTATACGCTGTAATCACCCAATATAAAAAAGAAAGATATTACAAAAATATATATACTATTTTACTTTTTGTATCCATTATACCCCAGAAGAGTAGGGTAGAGTAGCCAGTGCAAAAAAAATAGAGTACCTTTTTTAAATTAATTTTTGTCTATTCTCGACATCCAATTTTCGAGGTAATGTGTATTGAGTAGCGGCACTAAGCGCTGTGGCTTTCTTCGTTTCTAAACCGAGGAAATAAAAATATTAATAATTTAATTCGTCCGAGTGAGAATCGAACCCATAACCGTCAAGTTTACGGTTAGTTGCCCACTTGTGTCCTGCGCTACGAAGGCCCCGTTTCTCCAGTCGCCAAAATAAGTCACTACAACCCAAATTGCGGTACATCGCGTATTAAGTGGCGAAACACAACGCCGCACATTCTACGGTCTTTGTCTACTTCTTAAAATCTATTACAAAATGGTATATAGAAACTACACTGTTAATTTCTGTTGATTTACGATTATCTATCAGCTTCACACGTATCCCGCACACAGTAGGCAGAGGGAACCTTATGTTAAAATACTCCGTTCCCCACCTATTATCAATCAAACATTAAATATTCTGAGGCCGTCGTATCTCAGGGGCACAAGAGTGTGACTGTAACGCAAAGGTTGTATGTTCGATCCACACTCGATGGAATTAATTATTATTTATTAATATTTTTATTTTCTAGCTCGCTATAGCACCAAGGCAAGGCAGAGGTAGGCAGAGGGAACCACTAGGTTCCCTAGGCGTACGGGATACAGCGTGAAGCTGAATTAAATATTAATATTTTTATATTCGTATGAGGCCAGTCGTGGCGCAAGGGCACAAAGTGTGACTGTAAAACCGACTGGTTGTGGGTTCGATCCTCACTCGAGAAGATGAAATATTTACTTAAATTAATATTTCCATTTCTTCGCTCTGGTGTCGAGGCAAAAGCGCGGCGTTGAGTTCAACCACTCAACCTGCAATTCCTTCAGAAGTCGGTAAGAAAGTGGGGAACGGAGAACCTAGTGTTAGGTTCTCTCTGCCTAACCTGCTGTGTGCGGGATATAGCGTGAAGCTGATATTCGTATTAATTGTTGATTTGATTACGCCAAGCTATAGCATAGCTTATACTCCGCATATATAACGTAGTCAGTCAGAACGTAGAGCCAAGGCACTCAGTTTTCCACTTACTGCCCGTTGAGGCTCTGTCTTAGGAGTAGAGTGAGGAAATGATAATTAATTCCGCTAAGAGAGAATCGACCCAAAAGCTTTTAAATATTAATAGAACTTATAACTAATACAATAAAGCATAGTATGAGCCATTTCATGATTATGATTAATCAAAGTGTTTACCAAAATAGCTGTTTTCATACATGATTTATTATTTAGAAGGCCCGACTAATAAATAAGTGTTTCAGGCAGTTTCACGGTGAGTGAACGGTTTAATTCGTGCTAAGGTGTTACATTATATATTGTGTTAGTGCCTCGGTGCTCTAATGATCTGATTATAGCTTTGAAACTGGATATCGTGGTGCAAGGTGGCGGTTATGAAACAAGATTCTAACGAACAACGAATCCATTTCTTAGTTTGGCCAAGACAAAGCACGGTGTTGAGTTCCACCACTGTTCGCAATGTTTTGAAAATTGGATGGAACGTGAGATGCGGAGCGTCATGATACAACTGGAATTGTTATTATTACATCTACAAAATAAAACAATTTCGAATTATTAATCATTTAGTTTTTTTATTTTTATCAGAACTTTTGCTTGTATCGAATACGACGATCACATTACCTGGAAATTAAATTTCAAAGTAAATATAAGTAAAAAGTATGAGTAAAAAGTCGAGGTCAGTTGTGACGCATGGGCACAAGCGTAAACGCGGCAGATTGAGGGTTCGATTCCTATTCGAGGAAATGAAATATTTAATGTTTTTATTTTCCTCTAGGCAAAAGCGCGACGTTGAGTTCCGCCACTCAACACAAGCAATACCTCCATAAGTGGGAAATAGAAGTATCTTAGAGGGAACAGAGTTGTTAGCACTAGGTTCCTGGATTCCCTCTGTCTACCCTGCTATGTGCGGGATACAGCGTGTTGCTATAAAAAGTATGTAAGTACTTACCAAATGGATCCACTGAAATAAAATTTCATTGTACTCTTTTTATTAGTGACTGATAATTTTTATAACAGGATGAAGTCAATAATAGTGTGCACGAGGAAATACTGTTGGGCTTTAGTAAAAAAAAATGTATTTCAAAGAGACGTTTATGTATGTTTATATAAGTATAGTATCGTCGTTGTGACGCAAAAGCACTAGCGTGTGACTGTAAACGCGACGGTAGTGGGTTCGATTCACACTCGGCTTTAATATTTTCTTACCTTTGCTCTGATAACAAAGCAAATCGCTTGTCTTGTTGTGTCTCAATGCAAAGTGTTGACTTTCGTCACTCAAAACGCAATACCTCCAGAACGGAAATGGCTTAATCTGTTCCCTCTGTCTAACTAAGGGAAGCAGGTTACTTTGTGCGAGATATAGCGGGAAACTAAAAGCAAAAAAAGGAAATAAAATATTTATGTAGATACTTACTATCAATATCTTTTATGATAACTTGATTTTTCGTTTCTAATGCTGGAAATAAAATAATATATTGTTTAAATTGTGATAATAATGGAGAGTATCGGAGTGCCGTGGGAGCTTCTGTCTGTAAACGCGACTATTTTGGAATCGATACTATCTGGGGGAACAAATTGTTTTATTTTTGCCGCTCTCGGTAAGTGCGGCGTTGGGTTCAGCTGCTGCAAGTTGGGCTGTAAGTCCTAGATGCCGCCCAAAGTTCCTAAACCTGCAACCCAATAAGGTGCCCATAGAAGCACACGGTGAATTCATTTAATGCTTGAGTAGTTTCTTGTCTTATTACTATGAATGCCACTGAACTGTAAAAATGTGAATTTGGAATTAAGTTGAGGCCAGACGTGGCGCAGAGGCACAAAGTGTACCTGCAAAATCGACTGGTTGTGTTTAAATATATATTTAAATTTACATTTTCATTTCGTCTCACTGGTGTTGAGGCAAAGCACGGCGTTGAGTTCCGCTATTCAACACGCAATGCCTCCAAATTACCTCTGCTTACCCGGCTTGTGCGGAATACAGCGAGAAACTAAAAAAATATATATGCATAGTCGTAGATGCAGCCCAAGAGTAATTTATTTAATTATAAGCACCACTACGTACACTTAATAAAATATTCCATAATCCCTTTCCCTCTCTCTCTGCTGTAGGTTTCAAATAGCTTCTGAACAAAATTCTTGAACTCGGTCAACCATTGAGGTGCTGAATAAATATAATTACATATATATTGAGGTCGTCGTCGTGGCGCAGCGACACCGGGGACAACTGTCCGGTGGCGTTCAGTTCTGTCATATTATTATATGCAATGCAATATCCCAACGATTGGATGGTAAGCGGAGAATGAAGTGTTTTAAGCTTAAAATATCTCTGCCTATTCTAAGTTCCCCACTTTCAACCTAATTTCAAATTGGGTGTCGAGGGCGCCCGACGCCGCGGCTTGCTTTACCATAATGGGCATATAAGAATAATCTATAGATATGTATAAAAAGTTGTTAAGGCTCTTCCGTCACTGAACTTTCCTGATATTACAACATGGAGAGTTAACGGGGACACTTAGGGAGAATGTCCGAAATTTTCATATGGGAACATAAGTTGAAGACTTTACTTTGAATAGGTTACACAACAAAGCTACGGGCTCGTTTGAAAATAAGGTTATATATATATTTTTTTTTTACTTTAACTGTAAACAATAAAATATAAATATTAATGATTACTCTACCTTCTATTTTTCCGCTTCCTGAAAAAAGAACAATAAATTCTTAAAAGTCAAAATATATTTTATCAACAAATTATTTGTAATTTTTTTTTAATTAAAACATTAACCCAAGAGAATCTAAGTCCAGTTTTCGAGCCCTATTTCTATATGTTGAGTGACGGAACTCAACGCAACTCCAAATTGAAAATTGAACTCAAAACCGTCACGATTGCATTTACACGTGTTGTTAAAATTTAATGTAAGCATATTTTGATTTAGTTAAACAAATGAAACTAACTTTTTTTGCTTTTTTTAGCTCTCATCATTGGACTGAATTGAATTTCTGTTGTTCCTAAAAGAAAAACAATAACACTAAATTAAAAAAAAAGTGGTTTTCATGGTTGCAGAGGGGGTGTAGTGTTTGTTAAGACACTATGTTCCCCACCTTCCCCCGATCTTCGAAATGGTGGTGGAATTTAACGATGCGCCTTATCTAGTTATCAGAGCAAGAAACTGGAAATAATTTATTGTCTCTAGTGGGAATACGTCAAACTGTATACGTGACAGTGGTTACCCACCATCATGTTTACAGTTTGACGTTGCGCCACGACGATCTCAATAACATGAAAAATAAAAATAATATTAAATATTAGCATTTTCATTTAAAATAATGCGAATTAAAATACAACAAAAGTGAATGTCTTATCACAATGTAATGTTCTTTTACCTGTCTCCCCTGCTATTTGTAAGGAATATGTGAATATCTACAAAAATATTTCTACCAAATATAATAATAAACGTGACTGTTGTGGGTTTGACTCCTACTCGGGCGAATGAGACAAAACGCGACGGTAACATTCGCCACTCAACACGCCATGTCTTGTAATGGGTGAGCGAAATGTCTTAATATTAAGTTTATGCTATATGTATATTTATGCATATACAGCGTGAAGCAGTCAAAAACAACGTAAACGTAAATGTAATTTAACCATAATGGGAATCGAACCCCCGACCATTACACAAAAAAAGCATCTATTTTATACAGCACAGCACAGTATTCAGAGTTTCTTGAATTTACTCAATATCCGATATACAGTATAATCTTGTTTACTTACTAAATAAGATTTATACGTATACAATATTCGAACCGAAAATTATGATAAAATGTTTTATACATACCATACACATATGTATGTGTAGTACGGTCGACAAGTTGTGGTCACCCTAAAGTTAGGCTTTCCAAATTTTGGCGCAGTTTTGACTCGGGAAGAAAGCAAAAAGAAGTAAGAAATCTTAAAATCAAGTGTGTGTGCAGCCATCAACACCTAAGTTCAGAGTGACCACGACTTGTCGATCGCACTGTATGTATGACCGAAGTGTCATACATTAAGTCTAACCAAACTTTATAGACATCTGGATAAATAATGCCATAAATCCGAAGCTTACCGTTGCGAGCCACTGAAATAAAGGTGCAAAAAGTTATTCTCTTATATTTGTATACGAACTTATTTTATATAAATATACACCTATTCTCACACTAGTAGGTACTGTCCTGAGTAGGGTAGAACTCATTACTAGTTTTTTTAAAGACAAAGCACAGCTTTAAATTCCGCCACTTAACTAACAAGCAATGTCTGAAATAGTGATCAAGTCCAGATGCAGCGGCAGGACTCCTAATTGAAAAGGTTTTGGGTTTTATTCCCCCTCGGAAATTCATTATTTTTACTTCCTCGCTTTGTTAATAAGAGCGTTTGCGCCCGGCGTTAAGTTCCGCCACTCAACACTCTAAACAATGAATGTCGACAATTGGATGAAAAGAGGGAAGTGACGTGCCTTAACATAAGTTTTCTCTACATTTCCTGCTATATAGATAAGATAAGAGACGAAGTTAAAAAAGGACAATACAAAATGACAATATGCACATGAAGTATTTTACCTTTTACAAATAATAGAACATTCAACGAATTTTCTGTCTCTGAAAATTAAATAATACTTTATTTCAAATTTTAAAGTCGAAAAAAAACAGCTTCGTTTTTTCCCCTTTTAACGGTAACTTTGCGTTAAAACACTCCATTTCCAACTTTGCATTCAATTTTTGATCATGAGGCCATTCGTGGCGTAGATCCCATATGCCACGAATGTAAAGACGACAGGTTGCGAGTTTGATTCCCACTCAAAGTAACAAGGCAAAGCGCAACGTTGAGTTTCGTCACTAAACATGCAATGAAGTCATTCAAATTTTCTCCCTAATCAATGTACATGTCGAGTTTCAAATTTGTAGACTGCTTAGTTTCGGTTGTACCTTGCCTGTCAGAGTTCAATAAAGAAGAGATTTATTTATAAAAATAAAAGTTTCAAGAGAGTACACTTCTTTAAATATATACACACATATGTAATAGCACTTCGACCAACAAAATTAAAGGTAATATAGGAATAAAAAAATCTATGAAAAAAAAGAAAAGAGGAAAAGAATTAAAAGAAGGTTTAATACGTATTTAACACATTTGATATTTCATTTGTAATTTTTTTGTATTCGTTTCCTCATTCAGCGTTATGTTTTGAAGAGAAATATTTTTTTAAGGTTTCGTAACAAGAAAATTTGAAACCCTTACAGGACCACTTTGTCACCACCATCCGTCTGTTCATCTCAGTCAAGACGGCATTTATCTCAAAATCACATGGAGGTGTTTAGCGAAAATTAAAATTAAATATCCAAGTACAGAGAGACAGTAGCTCTCGGAGTACAGAAAAAAATAATCGTCTTGTCTTCGTAAAGTTGATTGCATTAGTAAAAAGGCGAAAAATACCTTATAGGATACTTTCAATGGATCTATAATTATGAAATTTTAACAAGTGCGAATATATGAAATGTTGACATTTTAAGTATATCACGGGGAAAAACTATAAGAAACTTAAATTTGTAGTTCATCATCATCATACAAAGCACTGAAATTTGGCCAAATCCTCACTTTACTGGTTTGTTTAGATACCTTTAACGAGATTTTCGATAAGTGGTTTCGCACTTTCATAGCCTTTATCGATGACGGATTTTTCAATTTTTGTTCGTAGATCTTGAAGCCATTGAAGTCTTTTGGTTTGATCTATCGATATTTTATTTGCTGTAACATTTTTTAAACGTTATAGATAATTTTGTAGCTTCCCAAAGCAAGGTAGACATTGAAAAATTACAGTTTAATTCTTTAGGTCGAGGGAATGAAATATTTAATATCTTCCTCTCCTCGCTCTGGTCTGGGATCGAAGTGTCATAACTCTACTTTCAAGTGCCCTCTGGCTCTCCTGCTATGAGCTGCTGTATCCCACAGGCACGTGGATACGTGGAACCGTAAGACTTTGTCAGACAGTCTTCGCGCAATGCTTGTGGCGTCAATTTCCACTTGGAGAAATAAATTGTTGTCATTCTCCTGCTCTGGCCGTACAAAAGGCGACGTTGAATTCTGGCTTTCAAGGAGGAAGGTTTTAGGTAAGTTTTCTCTACTTATTCTACTATATGCGAGATACGGCGTGAAATTTAAAATAAAATTCTTAAAAGACTTCTTACTTGTATTGTTTTCATCACTTCCTGAGCGAGTACTTCTTAGTATTGGTCTACCATTGTACAGATTGGGTACAAAATACCTTGGAGCCTGGGATACTTTAAATAAAACGCAGTACCTCAGAGCGAGAGCATTTGTTTATTAAAACTAAAAAGCTTTATACATTGCAATCTAACCAAACGATATCGCGATTTAATTCGATCCAACCCCATCTATCTCGAGATAGCAGGTACTAAATATTTATTTTACTTATAGAATGATGTTGAGATCGATTGCGAGTTAATAATTAATTTTGAAC
>JAATLQ010036542.1:0-39793 GCA_013421005.1 Heliconius erato x Heliconius himera | reverse complement strand
TAATATTTTTAATAGGAATATAGTCACAAAATCCACAATATAATAATTGTTTTAAAATCTACATACTATAGGCTTTTTAAATATATATAACACTTTATACTTATTTGCACATTTTTTTAAGGAAATTAAGTTTAAAATATCGATGCGCACAACCTGAAATAGACAGTCTTACGAATTACAATTTCTCACAATAAAAAAAAATATATTCCAAATGTAATTCACGAAAAAATTATTCATTACATAAAAGGTCCACTATTATACTATTTAAAAAAAAATAAAAAGTGCGTCAGGGACGACTTTAGTAAAAATGAATTTTGATCTGCCGTTGTTCTACCATTATCCATAGTGCGTTGAGTTCTGCCACTCAACACGCAATGCCTCCAGAATTCGGCAGAAAGTGGGGAACGGAGTGTCTTAACACTAGGTTCCCTCTGCCTACCCTGCTGTGTGCGGGATACAGCGTGAAGCTAATTTAATTTTAACATCCTCGAGAGGGGATCGAACCAACAAGCAGTCCCATTTACAGTCGTGCCCTTGCGCCACAACTGGCCCCGACTAATTATAATATTTTCTATTATAATTTACTTTTGTGGTATTTATCTACTATTTCCTCTACTATGATAGACTACGGCGTTAAATTCCGTCATGAGAGATGAAGTGTCTCGAATGAAGATGGAAAGTGAATAACGGAGAATAGGTTCTTTTGGAATAAAGTGCGAAACTGAGCCGGTAGAACGTAAAATATTTTCGCATGGAAATGATTAATTGTGTTTAAGTGTAAGAACTAGACTGAGATCACAAGCATATTTTTGAATATGTTTATATTGTTACATTATAGACGTATCAAAAAAAAAAGTTATAAGCCGCAAGAAATCAAGCTGTACCTTGCTATATAAAAATGGTTGTTTACTTTTTAGTTAGAAACGAGGGTAGTAGATACGATTCTGAGTATCTAGCAATTTAAAGCTTTTAAATGGCACTCGATGTAAATCACGTTAGTTAGTTACTGCCAATATATCGTTTGAATGCGGGCCCTATCTGTAATTTATCTCAGCAACTTAGGTTATGTAGATAAAACTTTAAGAAAACTTATGGAGTAATCGTTGTATTTATTTTTTTCTTAATTTCATGCTGTATCTTGTAAGGGTACGCAGAGGGAACCTAATGTTATGACATACCATTCCCCGCTTGCTGCCGCATTTTGTGGAACTTAACTTAACTAAATAAATAACTCCCTCGAGTCGAGATAAGTATCTCCCTCGAGAATCGAACCCACTACAGTCCCGTTTATAGTAACTCGCTGTGCCCATGCGCCACGACTGGCATCAAGTATATATTTATAGAGTATAGAAAATATTATTTTTAAACGTTGCTGGCTCTATTATTGTTATTTTATGGTAAATTCTTATATTTTATGTTTTAGAAGTTTCTCAGCGAACTCCAAGCTTCAAACAACAAATTTTAAAGAATAAAATGATTTTGTTAGACACGAATATTCACTTCTAACTAAAATGTACTGGCCAAAGTTGTATTTTTAATGTGTATATTTATTACATTCGTTTCTTAAACTATATTTATATATGTAAAAGAAATTTAGTTTTATAATAAAATAACTATTGATTTAGCATCATCATACATCATCATAAGCTTCTCTATTGTACGCCGCTGAGCTCGATCCTAGAGTTCGACTGTGCATCCAGCTGTTACCAGCCACTTTATGTACGTCGTCACCTGGGATGAGAACTTACTTGTGTATGCAGTATTTCGTTATTATATTACCAAAATATTTAATTTATATATTACCAACGAATTTAAAAACAGTATTTTCTTGCTAATAATATGTCAAAGTTAGACTCTTACTAAATAGTAGAGATTTCTTATCATTGACACTTTTTTCATTCAATATTTATGCAGATTATTCTAGATTTACAATTGTACCCTTACGGCATTTGAAATTTATCAAACCAACTATTGCAGTTTGTATTGCCCACTGAATAGAAAACGGAAGTCGTTTCGTTAGTTACTTTCATTTTCGGGCTCTGATAATAAAGACAAACCGTGGTGTTGGGTTCCATCACTCAACACGGAACGAGGTCTTCCTCGTTGTACGCTATCGACAATATTTGCCGGGCAAATGAAGGTTCCGTGACTGATATAGTGGAACATAACAAGAAAATGGCTATTTCCTACAGAGATGAGGACGCAATAAATATATAACGTAACCTACTAACTGCACGGCAAAGAACATGACAAACATTGACAAAAAAGGAACGATCATCAATCGAAATATAAATGTTCACTTCACATTTAAAAAAAAAAACAAAAACAACAACTTTAATCAAACAGGAATAAAATAGGCACAGACAACAAAAGTCCGTGGTGCCTAACAACTAATATAAAAAAAAAAAACGCCAGGCTTCTGCTTGCCTTCTATTATACAAGATACAGGATGAAGCTAAGAAAAATATTTTATATATAAACGCAATAAGTTCAATCAAAAACAGTTTTTTATTTATATTATTATAGCTTTCCGGTCCCATAAAAAAAAGAAGACGTACCAAGAACCTAGGACATTTATTTTATTTCTTTAAAATAACAACTGTTTAACATTGTATAGTATATTGACAGTAAATCTTTTAAAGTACTACTTTATAATGTGTACATTTTAATGTAATTTAACACAACATATTGATTGATTAGCTTGTAAAGTGAATATTTCCTACAAAATTAATTTTGCAACTTGTTTTGTTGAAGGCAAACGAAAATTATAAATTACAAAAGTTTGTCTAAATGTGGAGACGCCGCTATGATTATTTATGAGTCTACTATATATTTAAGACAATTGGTGATAAGACAATATTTGTATGAGTATATTATGCGATATGTAACGTTGACTTTGATTTTTAATTGATTTATAAGAGCGGTTGGTGTTAACTGAATCTGTGAGTCATCTCTAAAATACTTAAATTACTGTTATTTTAGTTTAAAATTTCCATTTTTAACTAATAATTGCCCATTTGATGCAATAATGACGTTTTTCCATTAGCAGTTAAATGTATATTACAATTTCTTCGCTCTGGTGTCGAGGCAAAGCGCGGTGTTGAGTTCCGCCACTCAACACACAATGCCTCTAGACTTCGGTTCAATGTGGGGAACGAAGTGTCTTAACACTAAGTTCCCTCTGTCTACCCTGCTGTGAGAGGGATACAGCGTGAAGCTGATTTAATTTGATTTGATTTTAAAAAAAGTAACAACATTTAAATAGTAAAGAGGTATAAGTATAAATATCAATAATTTAATTTATTATATTTCCAGTTTGTTTACTCTGTAAAGTAACTAATTAAAATATTATTTTCAACCATATAGTTTTAGCTTAATTTAACATATATGTTATTTTTGAAGTCGGTTTTATTTTTTTTTATTATTTCTGCAGATACGTAGAAAAATTCAACAATACGAGTGAACTACAGGATCCTTGCCATACATACAGCTACGGTCTTTTAGAATTCCTCATCAGGTAATCTATATCTACTGTAGTGTATCTATACGTATATATCAATAGAGACTAGATTTGGATACCACGGTACACGCTGCGTCCACGTTAAACAATTTCCGATTTTATATTCTCCTAAATTCGTGACTGCAATGTATAGGTATTGTTTTGTTTTGTTTTATATTTTGTTTTGTTTGCAATTTTGTTTTCTTTTTATTTACATATTTTTTCATATGTATAGTAACTTAGGATGTAGTTTATTCGTAGTTGTTTTATTTCTTTATTCTTTCCTTTAATTTAAAGGTTATTTTATTTACTTTATGTGACTAGACTATGACTTAAGATGTATGATGGATATCGAATTTTATTTATCAATTTTTCCGTCTTAGATACTTACTCACTACTTAATATAATTATTTCATATAAATCATATGTTGATGCAAATTGTAAATGCGACAGGTTGCGGATTCTATTCCCACTCGAATATTTAAATGGTATCGAGGCAAAACGTGGTGTTGAGTTCCGCCCCTTAACAACGGAAGTGCCCTAATGGGAACGGAGTACCTTAACAATAAGTTCCTAGGTTTCCTCTATCTTTATATCTATATAAAAAAGCATTTATATATTTATAATAAAAAAAAATTGTATTTATAATTCTATCAGGAAGAGCTTATATAGCCTGAAACAATAAAGAGCAAAGAGCAAGAAAACTATAAATTGGCGTGATTGAGACTGAAGCATTTGTGTCTTAACTAATTTATTACAACAATATGAATCTAGTTATATCTAATCTTGAGGTTAGTCTTGGCACAGTGGCACAAACATGTGAATATAAACACGACATATTGTGGGTTCGATTCCCACACGACAAAATGAAATATTTATTTAAATTTATATTTTAATTTCTTAACTCTGGTGTCTAGGCAAAAGCACGGGGTTAAGTTAAGCCACTCAACACGCACTGTCTACTGACTGAACTACTGACCTTTAAAAGCTCAGTCACCCCCCTTTATATTATTAGTCTACCACATAGAATGCTTCATTATATTCACGAGTGTAACTCGCTCTAAATTACAATGTTCACAGTAAATAACACCAAGTATATATTTTATTTTATACAATTTCTTTCAGCTTAATATGCCCTACATTTTGTTTGTATATACTTAATTTTTTCAGCTTCACGCTGTATTTCATATGTAGCAGGGCATTTTATCGAGTGGGAATCGAATCCACAACCTGTCGCGTTTACAGTCACAGGCTTGTGCCCCTGCGCCACTGGCTGGCTCGCTTTACATATAAATAATATATCGAAATTTATTTGTTATTTATATAATATAGACAAGCCGCAACGCAAGTGTAGCAAAATTTCAACATAGCTTTATAAGAACGTATGGCTTAATGGTCAGAGCGCTTAAATGGTATCCAAGAGACGCAGGTTTGAATCCCATTGCGATAAAATGCTTATACGTTAAATATTTTCTATATTTAATATGGAATATCACTTTAAAAATGTTATTAATCTTAATAGAATAGCTTTTAGACATTTTCCATATTGACTTTTACTTTAACACATAAAAAATGCAAAAAACAAGAGTTCAAAGGGCTTCTTTATCGCATCCGTGTAAGGTAAGATCAAACTATAAAAAAAACATTATATGGAACGATGACTCTCTTTATTTTTTTTTGTATTTATTCACAAAAAATCACATAAAGCTTCAGATACACAACACGTAACATTTTATCTTAGATTTAGGCCTTTTCCGTTTTAATCAGTACGGCGGAAACGCTATCATTCGGAACCAATTGACCCGAATACAATACCCTCGTTATCTTCTACACTTATAAGAAATAGTCATATTTATTTTAGAAATTTGCTATGGGATTAAGTCAGTGGGTTTAGGGTTCGACTCCCACTCGGGAAATGAAATATTTAATATTTTAATTTCTTCGCTCTGGTAACAGGGTAAAGTTCATCGTTGAGTTTCGCCACTCAACATGAAATGCCTCATGAATTCTTAAATAAAGTACAGAATGGAAGTGTCTTAATGGGGAATGGGGTGTCTTATCAATAGGTTCCGAGGTTCCCTCTACCTACCCCATGCTATGTGCGGGCGGGAAAAAAAGTGATAATAATCGTTCGTTGTAGTTGTATGTTCGAGTCCTGTAGATTGAAACGTAGTGGAGTTGCTGATCACTATGTCAGTAATGGAATCTAAAAACAAAAATATACAGATTCTTTGATTTCAAATTATTTATTTCCTGAATAAATAAATTCTGATAATGTGTTGCTTCAATTTAAAGTGAGTGATTGCATAAAATGTTTTTAGGTTCAAAATTCCGTCAAAAAGATTTTTATCCCCGTTCACTTCGCTCACTGACAACAATGGTCGATTTTTGTATTTTACCTTTTCTGTGCGACATTCAAATACACAATATTATTGATTTCCTATTGCTATACAAAAGAAGTCGGTAAAATGCGAGTCGGACTCGCATTCGAAGAGTTTCGCACCAATTTCACTTCAAAACTTAAGTAACTTAATAATGCCTTGCTATGAAATATCTATATATTTTTACTTTTTCCCGACTGCTAAGGAAGGGTTATGTTTTTCGCGCGTATCTTGTATGTATGTAATATTCTTTATTACCTCGTATCTCCAGAACCGCTGAACGGATTTACATATTTGAGGTATCGTTAGATTCGTATTAGCAGCCCAAGTGTTCTTAGATAGGTGACGTTAATAAAAAATGATAATGGCGGCTGTGGTACGCCATTGGACTTAGTAAAAAAAAAAAAATTTCGTTTCGAATACTACAATATGGGTATCAAATTCAAGAGCTCACTTTTAGGATTTCAAAAAGGTATATAATGATTATCCTTACCATAATAAATTCTAACAAAAAAATGAAAAATAAAAAAATATTTGTAAAAACAAAGTCCCCGACTGCATCAAACTAAAAAGAAAATAAACAAGCCCAATAGTTTATTAGGAGTAACAGTCGGGACCTATAAGTAATTCTTCAATCAATAAAATCTTTACCAGGAACCCCGCATAATTTAAAGAGGTCCAGACTGTTAATCCTAATAAACGATTGGGATTGTTTATTTTCTTTTTAGTTTGATGCAGTCGGGGACTTTGTTTTTACAAATATTTTTTTATTAGATTTTTCCTTTATTTGTACTGCAGGTTTTCACTTCTTGTCAAATTTTATAATTTTAGATCCACTCTATAGCTTCCGATTACG
Organism: Heliconius erato x Heliconius himera; assembly: GCA_013421005.1. NCBI lineage: Eukaryota > Metazoa > Arthropoda > Insecta > Lepidoptera > Nymphalidae > Heliconius > Heliconius erato x Heliconius himera. The sequence continues at coordinate 33,057 of JAATLQ010036542.1, read as the reverse complement.
CCGCGAATTTCATACAAAATGCAGCAAAATTGATATATAAACTCACATATCTTTTGATTTCGTTGATTTGCAAGATTTAATTTAGTTTTCTCCCAGGGATCGTAGACCTCAATATTTGACATTAATTTCAGATGGATACATCGACGTGATCTCGAGATGATAAATGCTCATGACAGACGTATAAACGGACTACAAAGTGATCTTATAAGTGGTTCGAGTTACGGAAGCCTAAAAATAGCTCACACAATCCTTTTTATATTGACGTATTTGATTGTGTGACCACATGTGCAGAAGTGGGTTGATGATAATTTAAAACCGTATTTGTACCTATGACCATAGTGTTTCTGTCAGTCGCTGTTTCACTGCGCCATGATGGCCTCCGTATATGAACAAAGTTAAAAAAAAACAGCTTCACACTGTATCCCGCACACAGCAGGATAGGCAGAGAGAACCTAGTGTTAAGACACTCCGTTTTTAAATTACAATCATCATATACTGCCACACAAGATTTTATTACACCACGTTGGTGTTCGTAATGGCAATCGTTAGCCACTGTATTTATATTTAAATTTTAATTTAACTTAAACGTCATTTTTTCAGGTCAAAGAACATTTGATGTTTTAAAAACACTACAGACAGGTACATGTACATATTTTTGTATATTTACAATTCTGTGATGAAATTTGCTATTTACCTTTTATGTTAAAGTTATTTTTTTTATTTAAGTATGACCACTTGGGATAGAGGGGCACAAGCGTGCGATTGTAAAAGCGATAGGTTGTGGGTTTCATTCCCATTCGTGAAATGAAATATTAAATATTGTCATGTCTTCGCACTGGTGTCGGGGCGAATGCGCGGCGTTGAGTCCCGCCATTTCACACACAATGTCTCCAGAATTCGACTTAAATTGCGAAACGGAACTGTCTTCCTCTGCCGTGATTTGTGCGGGATACAGCGTGAAGCTAAAAAAAATGTTATAGAAGAGTTGGAAAGTGGAGCGTTACATAACGTTGACTTCTTTTTATTTAGTCCACAAAATACATGTGTAGTTTAGTTTTTTTATCTTCAAGCTATATTCCGCATATAGCAGTCTAGTCTCTCTGTTCCCCACTTTCCGCCGAATTTTTGAGGCATTGCGAGTTGATTGTCGAAACTCAATTGTTTGTACCAAAGCTAAGAAATGAAAATAATAATAATTTATTTAGTCGAGTGGGAATCGAACCCACAACTGTTGCATTTACAGTATTCTATTACAACGACCCTATATTTTTTTGTAGTTTCTACAACACAAGATTTATAAGAGACGGTTGTCATCATTAAAATAAATTACTAAGTCCAGCTCCGAGCGTTTAAATAATGCATAGCAAAGGCTATGAGGGCTGGCTGCCATTGTTTTTGACTTCACGAACGCTTGGACTCATTTTTTTTAAAAAGCGGAAAATGTACACGTTTTTAAGGCTTCTAGTGAACTGATTTACTATTTGGATTACTTTTAACTGTAATTTATGTTTTTTGTGTGTTTATACTGTCAACTGGTTGAGGTTTTCTTGTATTATTTTGTATTTTAGTGATGCGTAAGCAATTTTTTTTATTATTTTTTATATTCAATAACACCTACTGATACCGGTCTTCGTTCTCATCTTTCGGCATTAAAAAACAGTAGAAAAGGTTGCTTTTTAACATGCTTTTTGTCTTACTTTTATAAGTAATGTTTGTGCAAACTTATGTTTGTAAAAAAATTTACTACACTTGGATGAATGATTTATTGACCACACAAGGCCCGTGGACCATGGGCGTATCTAGAGATATTTAAAATTTTGCAGGGGCAATATTTATTAGCAAAATTTCTGAAGGGGATTAAAACTGTGCTAGATTGGGCACGGATCACTCGGCTCCATCTATTCCTGCGTGAGCGTGACATTAAGTTCTATCACTTAACCACGATTCCTGGAATTAGAACAGAAAGTGAAGATCGAAGTGTCTTGACTCTGGGTTCTACATGCCTGATATGCAGAATAAAGATAGACATTGAAACTGATCTATATCCAGTTGGCAGAGTAGGCGAAGGGAACCTATTGTTAAGAAACTCCGTTTCCCCTTAAGACAATTCCGTTTCCCACTGAATGGACTGAAGGAAAGAAGATACTAGTATTCAAAAAATATGAAATATTACTTGGTTGAAGTTGCCTACAATTTTATTTCCAGAATACGACTAAGTTGAAAGTTTTAATGATATCATATTCGAACTTTTCAAGTTTTACATTTTTGTTAAAGTGAATTTAGTAAAGAAACTTTGTTGAAAGTTTAAATTATACTCGTAGGTTCACAAATATTTTTACATTTGAATATACTTTCTGTACGTTTGACTGTAGAGTAAGAGTAAATCATTAGAATATTTGAAAAGATACTCTTAGAATTGTACACTTTATATTTTCATATCGCATGATTAACAGTTACTAATATTATACGTATAACTATAGTAAATATTTGTGAATAATACGTATAACCGTCGCCTTTCTGTCTGTTGAGGCTGTCGGCACAAGCGTAGGACGCGATGTAAACGCGACGCTTGTGGATTCGATTCCCACTTGGGAGAATGAAATATTAAATATTTTTATTTCCTCGCTCTGGTAACGAGGCTAGCCCCAGCATTAAGCTCCACCACTTATCAAGCATTGCCTCAAGAAATCGGCGGAAAGTAAGAAACGGAAGTGTCTTAATGATTAACGGAGTGTCTTAACACTAGGTTCATGTGTCTATTTTGCCATGTAAAGTATATACAGCGTGAAACTTGAAAAATACATTTTCCATAAGAAGATTTTACCAAAATATCTAAGCAAAGAAAGAACAGCTTCTGACTGGTAACGTTATAGTTGTGGGTTCGATGTCCACTTACAGTAATCATATTTAATTTATATTTAATACGCCGCTCTAGCCATACAAAGCGAGGCGTTGTGTGCCTCCATATGACACGAAATGTCTTGAATTCGGACTAAAAATGAAGAACAGACTAGCTTGACATTAGATCTTCTTTGCCTAATCTACTTTTCTGAATATTTTCACAAAGAATATATAAAACAGAATAAATAGACTGATTTGTCAGAAGTCTCTTCTTGTGTTTAATGTAAAAATAATGTGTTGTAACAAAAATAATATGAAAAGCAAGAAACAAAAAAAATCCTATATTCAATAACATTTTTCTTACATATCTCTATGGATGAGAGAATATAATTGATTGTGGCCATTATTGTTTTACTTTCTCAGCATTTATTCTAGTAACAGCAAATGTTCACTATTTTTCTACTGTTTTTTTTTTCTGTCCGTTATAATTATTTATATTATTATGAGATATTTGTTATGAAGCTACGAGTTACTAGTTTTATATGTATATATTTGTATTTATATATACTGTATTTCTCTATATAGGACGTGGGTATGGGTTCGATTTCTACTTACTTTTACTGAACTATTACTTTAATTTACCGCCACTCGACACGCAATGTTTAAATATTAGTCGAAAAGTGGAGAAAGGAGCTTCCTTACACTACTTTCCCTCTGCCTACTCTGCTATACTGCGGGATACAGCTAAAGAAATATAAAAGTATACTCTATTTATAATATATAGCACATTATTGTGTATTCGAATTTTTTGACAAATAATGGGATCGGATGGTTAAATTTTGGCTCGATTTTGTTGTCACTTTTATGTTTGCTTATCCATTTACATCCATTTGTTCGGTCCATTATTTCATGTCTTACATTATGATGATGGTAGGACCTACAGCGACTAAATAAACTATATATATCGACATTTTATTCATATAATAATAATATATTAAATATAAATATTTACTAAATATTATATTGTAGTAAGTAAAATTTGATGTTACTACTATAATTTAAAGTTCCTCAACCTCTTTTTACAACTAAATTTATTTTCACAATAGTTAAGGTAAGAAATAATTCAATTATCATATCATTCCTTTTCATTATGATGGGGAAAGTACTGAAGTAGCAGGTCGTATGTTATTAACGAGCGTCTATAACCAAGGGTATAATAAAAATCGTTTATGTGATATAATTTGAATATTTATTTCGTAATGTCACTGGAAACAACATAAGAGCGGGCGGCGGTGACGCTTAGGACTCGCGAGCGACGCCGTCGCGGCTACATAAACTATAAAACAATTGTCAACGTTGCTATCGTATTATATATCTTTATGTTATTTACAATTCAACTAACTTATTATTTACACTAGCTACAGACGTTGAAGTATGTATAACATACATAAAGCCGAAATATCTTACAAATAGAGGAATAATACAGTCCATCTGAGACTCGCTCAGGTATACACATAGTAGAGACATTTTCGTTAGAATTTTTTGTTTCGTCCGCGTCGGTGGGTGCCGAAAAGGATTCGAGCGAATGCCTGACGGAAATCGGGACTGAATATCGTATAGATGACCGGGTTGAGGGTCGAGTTAAAATAGCCGAGCCATAGGAAGAAACTTGCGAGATAGTCGCTAATCACACACGTTTGGCAAATTGGCATTACTAGTGCCATGATGAAGAACGGCAGCCAGCAGAAGACAAAAGCTCCTGTAATAATCGCCAGAGTTTTGGCAGCTTTTCTTTCCCTTTTCGCTTCAAGAGATTCTTTCTTCTCTCTATGAGACGGAGCTGGGGCAATAGATCGTTCCGGTTTCGACCCATTCGTGACGGTCGAGGAAGACTTTTCTGGAGAGACTGATGGTGGTACCTTCTCGTTTATGGTAAACGCTGTTGTGCGAGGTTCTTCGTCTAGCGTGTCTACAGTTGAAGTGCTTTGACCTTCAGTCAGTAAGAGGGCTGCAGCTAAAGTTTCAGCTCGAGTTCTTTGATTACACTTCTTCAGATTAAGAAATCGCTTTTTAACAAATCGCCTGTCTCTTGCAGGTTGGATTGGCCTTCCAGAAGGCGTGGCGCCATCAGCTGATGTCGGTCTAGGAGGAGGTGGTTCTCGTCTCCTCCTTATACGTCTTCTTGCTGTTTGGAATATCTTCCAATATAAAATAAGTATAACAGCAAGAGGGACGTAGAAAGTTGAACACGTTGCAAATATTTGGTAAGCCAAATCTTGGCTTACCAGACATTTTTGTTGCTGTGTTATTCTTGCAAGGTAGTCGGGATCTTTCCATCCTAATTGGGGTGCTAGGGAGACGATGAGGGCAGCTGCCCACACGAGGAAGATCATGGTGAAGATACGTCTTTGGTTCCTTATATGAATATAGTCTACGTCTGTCACAGCCCAGTATCTATAAAGAAAAATATTTGGTTAATATTTTATTTTAGATTTAAATTGTTAGACAACAAATGTTGATATAATAATTGAGTCAAATACATATGTATTACAAACTATTCAATTAAATCATCTTCACGTTGTATCCTGGACACAGCAGGGTAGGCAAAGGGGACCTAGTGTTAAGACACTCCGTTCTCCACTTTCTGCCAAATTCTGGAGGCATTGCGTGTTGAGTGGCGGAACTCAACGCCGCGCTTAGCCTCGACACCAGAGCGAAGAAATGAAAATATAAATTTATTTTTAGAATTGTAAGTAGTCGATTCTACAGTCACACTTCGTGCCACTGAGCCACGACTGGCCTGTTTCAAACGATTAAATCACAAAAATATATTTCACCTATCAGTAGCAATAGCAACAAGATGAAGTATTGAAGCGGAACTGCAGAGCACGTCGCTAGAAGTCCACATATCACAGAGTTCAGGACCCAGGATCCATCCTTGGCTGACCTGTTCATTTTTAATAAAATAATGAATTAATGAAATATTTTTTTTATTACACTCTTATGTAAATGATAACGAGTCTTGAGTCTTTCTTAAATGACTGTTTATGAAAATGTTCCAATTTTGTAAAGTATTAATGTTATGCTCAAGTAATATGGAACCATTTAAAAAATAACTTTTTTTCTGACACTATGTAAATTTTTTACAAAAGTGAAATGTTTTACGTAAGTACATACACATAAAGCTTACACATACTTTGTTCGATGAACGCGTTTAGACTAACAAAACAGGTAGGAGTTATCGTTAGAGGAAATTAATTAACATTCGTGTGTGTAATCATATTATATATTAACTATAAATCACTCTATTGCTTAAACTAGCGTATAAAGTCGCAGTAAACCATTAAGCCAAGTAATGCGAGTATGTTAAATACTCGTACAATTAATTACTGGAGTGGCTCTTGGCATAAATTAAACTTTTATTACATTATTAATGTAAATCTACGTATTTGTTGTGAAGTTATTTATGCACAGTTCTTATTGTAAGCGTAGAGTACAGGTTCAATTAAATATACTTACAAATTGGATCAAAGATAACCTAATGTTAAGAAGATGGAGAACTCTTTTATTTTCCATTCATCTTAGACACGGTGGAATATAAAGTTAAATATTGAAATATTGACAAAAAATTGAATATTTTTTTCAATTTATCTCTTTCTGAACGTCGTTTCTGGCGATGATTATAATAAATTAAACTTTTTGTTATTATTAATGAACCTACAATATCATATGCGTGTAATATAACTTTTTTCCAATTTCCATTCAAATCTAAAATGTTTTTTATTTAATTACATTTTTGCAGCTACCATCGTCTCTACGCTATTCTGAGAAGAGGCGGTACGAAAAGAGAAAAGAAGAAAAAACTCAACTTACTTCATACACAGCACCCAAAGGCATGACAAGGCAGGCGACCATCAGATCCGCCACCGCTAGTGAAGCTACGAGGTAATTCGCAACGTTCTGCAGGTTCCTTTCTATTATGATCGCTGCTATCACGAATACGTTTCCTGATGGAAGAAAAAAAATATAAAGATGTATATTATACTATAGTTTTATTTAAATCGTATTTAATTAAATAAATATTAGACGAAGTGCACTAGAGTTTTAGTATATTTAAAAAGTATAAAGCTAATAAAGACAAGGCGTGGCGCAGGTGGTCAAACGTGAGGTAAACACTATGGTTAGTAGGTGGGATTCTCACTTGAGGAAATGAAATATTGAATATTTTAATTTACTTGCTCTGGTAACAATGCAATGTCTCCAGAGTTTGGCGGAAAGTCGGAAAAAAGATATAATAAATAAAATTGATAAGTCCGTAGAGAACAGGGATATTCAGATTTCATCCTACTATATACGGGATATAAGGAGAAAAGAATATACAAAAGAAATAAATCAAATGTATTATTGCTCACTTAGGTATTAAGAATTAAATATATTATTACGATTCTGTATAAAGAACATTTAAATATAAAATATTAAACAAGATATTGCTGAAAGATCAACAACAACAGACAGCTAATCCATTTAAACTCATGCAAATAAGATGTTCATTCGTATCACAAAGACGCGGAAACTGAATCTAAAGCTCTGCAACATTCTATTATTTGTACCAATAGTATTGCTGTCCATTTGTAAAATGAATAAGATATACTTTTGTTGGATGGTGTCCTTTGATATCTTGGTTTGTTTAATGTTTGTCGCAGGTTTGGTTTTGAATTGGGTTAGAGATCTATCGTAACGCGGCGTTAAGTTCCGTCACTCGACACGCAACTGGCAAAGGCAACTGGAGGACACAGTGTTTTAACATTATGTTTCGTCTGCCTACCCTGCTTTGCGGGTAAAAAACGTGAAGCTTAAAAGAAGGATTATTCCTTTCTTGCTGTTCTAAAAGAATTTACAAATTATCTTTTAATAAAAATTGGAAGTATTTGTTTGAAAAGGTCATATTTGTCTCCTCAACTTAAATACTTTGGAAAGGACTCTTGAATATAAACGAATATTTTTTTAAGTTAAAGAGGTGTTGGGAACCTATGAATACAATATTAGTACACATTAATATTCAATCAAAATACTTTTTATTCAAATAATCCATTACACCTTTTGAATAGTAAAGTAACAGAAAAATGTCAATAGCGCCAGTTCTACAGAAAGCGAACACTGCCTTGGACGACAGTATTGCTACGATATAACTACTAACGTTGCTGTATTAATTAATTTGAAATGTGTTATTAAAAATAGAAAAGAATGAGAACTAACGAACGATTAAATATGGTCGTTCATTTCTTCGCTTCGGTATCGAGGCGTGGCGTTGAGTGCCGCCACTCAGCACTTAATGTCTCCAGAATTCGGTAGAAGATTTGATCACATTCTGTTAAGACATTTACGTTTCCTAAATGTCTTAACGGAATGTGAAAATGAAATTAAAAAAAAATTAAGAACTACAGTTGTCTTTCTCTTTTCTCCATCCAATTGTATATTTCGATATCTTACACTATGGAAAAAAATCTAAAAATGTACAATTGAGATAGCTGATGTAATAAGTAAAAACATTTTATTTTAATTCATATTTTTTTTTCAGCTTCACGTTGTATCCCGCAGACAGCAGGGTAGACAGAGGGAACCTTGTGTAATGTCCGTTCCATATTTTTTGCCAAATTTTGGAGGCATTGTTTGTTGAGTGGAGGAATTCAAAGTAATATTTCTTTTTACTTTTTATTTATAAATATGCAAAAGAGATCCATGCCATAGCTACTGCCAAAACCGAGCGTAACTTAAAACTGGAAAATTATCGACAGGTGCTTTATAAATGTACATTAAATATATACATTTTTAAGCACCTATTAACTTAATAAAAAAAAATATTATAGTATTTTATTGATTTAGAATCGAATTCAGATACTTTGCAAAAATGGCTCCAATACCCGCACTCTCCTCAATAGTTATATTAAATTAATAATAACATTATTATTCATAAGGCGTTGTAGATATGATTTTAAATTAACCTCGCTCGGGAATTCATAGATTCATATGAATATGTATTTGGTACTGGTTTCTATTTGTTAAATTGATTAAATACCATCTCTGGGGAGTACCTATTCGATGTATTTAACGGGTCGTGCAGAGAATAAGCTTTGATAGTGGTAATAACTGTTATATAAGTTTCAATAGCTGAGTAAATAGATATTTGTGTTATTTGGAAAGTTATTACGTATATATGTCGTGTTTTAGGCCTTAACAGCATAGCACTTGACTAAGCACAGCGGTTGTGGGTTCAATTTCTATTCGTGGGAATGCATTATTTTTCATTTCCTGGTAACAAGATAAAGCGTAGTGCTTAGTTCCGTTACTCGACAAACAATGTCTCGAAGTTGGTGGAAAGTCATGAATGGATTGTTTTAATACTAGGATCTATCTGCCCACTCTGCTATATGTGGTCAACAGTGCGAAGCTAAAACAATATTATAAAAGTAGATTTTGCTTATTGTGCCGGAGTAATTTTTGATTCATTAGTCGATTTTATTTTAAACCAAAAAAATACTTATACTTAGTGTCAAGGCACTCAGTTCTCCACACGGATATCATTATCTATAAACTAAATTCATGTACTAGGCCAGTAGTGGCGCAGCGGCACAAGGTGTGACTGTAAAACCGACTGGTTGTGGGTTCGATCCCCACTGAGGAGATGAAATATTTACTTAAATTTATATTTTCATTTCTTCGCTCTGGTGTCGAGGTTAAGCGCGGCGTTGAGTTCTGCCACTCAACACGCAATGCCTCCAGAATTCGACAGAAAGTGGGGAACGGAATGTCCTAACACTAGGTTCCTTCTGCCTAACCTGCTGTGTGCGGGATACAGCGTGGAGCTGATTTTTTTTTTAAATTCATGTAACTTTGACTATTTTCTATAAATTTGTGGATGATCACACAAACATATCATTCACTAAAAACAAAAGTGCATGGACACGTAAATAAAGTATAATTTTGAAATATTATTATATCTATTCCAACAATATCACACACATATTATAATTATATGAAACTGATTACCTCTTTTTTACAGGTCAGTTTAATAATAAAGAAATAGCAAGCCAAAAAAAAAAGGATTTTTATTTAATATTCTTGATTTTAACCGGAAACATGAGTACAAATTATAGACTGAAGTAGGTGAAGTTAATTAAACGCGTACCACCTGTATCGTAAGGTGAACTATACTACCTACATGTATTTTAATGAGCGATAATTAAATATTTAACACCAGCTGTTTCAAGTCGCATGTCAAAGAACAGAAGTTAATATTCTTAAGAATATCGGAAACTTGGAGTGAAGTAGTGGTACCAGTATCAATGGGTTCGATTTACACTCAGGAAAATGATTACATTTTATTTATTTTTGTATCCGGGACGTACTTCTGACGTCCACGTAGCTTCTGACTCCTGAAGAAATACGAGCTCTGATGGATGGTTGTGAGAGTGACAGCGATCGTAGGGGAATACAGTAAGACTTCGATAAGACTGAGGAATGAATCCTGGCTATATGCATAGTTTGCGACTTTAATTGGATCATCGGGATCTAGAAGGACGCTACGTGAGCGTCGAAGAAGCGAGTGTGGATGAGGAGGGCACTTACACGCTTTAATGATGAGGCAATGCATAGGAAACTGCGCGTTCGTAGTAACGCTTGGCTAGGTCTTTGCAATATTCCTTTAGTGATTCAAATTTGAAGTCTTTATTAACGTAGGGGCATCCGGATGCCACGCGGATGAATATGTTTTAGACACTCTGGAGGAGATCTATCATGTCTGGCGGAGCCGTATGTGCGGGATACAGCGTAAAGCTAAAATATAAATTTGCTACAACCATCTCCCAGGGCGATTAATAATTTTCTTTTCTCTGCTCTGGTAGGTAAAGCGCGGCGTAGAGTTTCGCCATCCAATAGGCGATTTCCCGATAATCGGTCGGGAAGGAGGAAACTATGCCTAGATGCAGGAAAAAGCGCGAATCTTTATGTATAAAACCTACGTCTACTACAACCTATGTCTTCTACCACATATTAACACTGTATAACTAACAATGAATTTCTTTGTATAAATGTATATAAAAACCGAGCTTAGAATAGCTTCAATTTCGTCAATATAAAACACCTTATTATAAATTTGATTGATGACCTGCAGGATTAAATTTCGTTTATATTTCAAAAACGAACCCCCAGTGTTATTTTACCGTGTTAAATATAATGTACTTCCTATATAACCTATTTACAAATCGGTTGATAGATGAAGGTTAAGTGCAAGTAAAATAGCTTAAGAGTTTCTTTTAATTTTACATTGTATAATGCATATAGCAGAGTAGGCATAGAAAACTTAGTGTCTATATAAAACTCTCCGTTCCCCATTTTTCTGTTTTTCGAAATATTGTTTAGTAGTGAAACTTAACACCGTGCTCTATTTCTTTTATAGGAAATCAAAATAATTTTTTTACCCAAATGGTAATTCAGCCCACTACTGTCGCGTTTACAGTCAGACGCTGTGCCATGTTAGCATCTTTAAAAAGTTTTTTTTAGTTTCATGCTGTATCCCGCATATAGCTGAGTAGGCAGAGGGAACCTGGGAACCTAGAGGAGAACGGAGTCGTTCCCACCTGTCGCGCTTATAGACGCACGCTTGTGCTTCTGCGCCACGACTGGCTTTCTTTAAAAAGTTATGAGATTAAAATAAGTACGTATATATAATTTCCGCAAAGCAAATGTTTTATTCGAAAAAAAATGAATTATTATTAGTTATTTATTGATACATTTCTATATTTTATAACTAAAAATAATCAAGTTATCTAAACTTTATGCAATTTAATTTTATAATTTTAAAAAATAAATAATTTATAGCTTATGGCTATTTTACAAAAGTTTTGCGAGAAGCACTCAACTAAAATGATGCTTGACTCGCTAACTTCGTACAGTTGTTTGTAAACTGAATCGTTCTCGACACTGTGGTCTATCGATTTTCTACTTTGATTGTATTCAAAGTTCGATGGGTGTTATGGTCTTTATTGGCATATTGACTATCGTATATTCCCTGTATATACATTATATATGCGACACTTATAATACTAGTAAGTATTGGAGTCATTGATTCCAAATTGTGTTTTATATAAGGTTTTCATGTAATTAATGAACGAAAGTAGTGTATTATTTTTTTATTTATATATTTATGCTATATTTCGTATATAGCAGGATAGGCAGAGTGAAACTAGTGTAAAGACGGTGCGTTCCCTACTTTCCGCCGAATTTTCAAGGTATTGTGTGTTGAGTGGCGGAGCTTAACGACGCTCTTTTGTCTCTCATTTCCACGGGTTAGAATCGATCTCACAACCGTCGCACTTAAAGTCACATGGTTGGGCCACTGCACCACGGCAGTAGTATATATATTATATATATATATGTAAATTTTTTTTTTTTTTTTTTTAACAGAGAAACCTCAAACAACATCCTACTGTAAACGCGTTGGTTGTGGTTTGGAGGAGAGAATTATTTACATTTCCTCGCTCTGGGACGAGGACAAAACATCCAGTTGAGTTCCGCTACTCAACACTCAATGTCTCGAAAATTAAGCGGTACTTAGGAAATGGAGTGTCTTAACACTAGGTTCCGTCTACCTACTATGCTATACAAGAAAAAGCATGTTGCTGTTTTTTTTAAATAATTTTAATATTATCACAAAAAGAATTTGGAAACCTGAACCTTTCCTGAATATAATAAACATTTCTGATAGATTAATTCACGGATGGTTCGTGTGATTAAATTTTTATATTTAAACCATTATGACAAAAAAATTACGTAGTATCTAAAGTTTCTCCGTAAACTCTTCTTGGATTATATTCTTTTGAATATTCATCCTATATAACTTCCATGGCATTCAGTTTCAGTGTTATGGAAACGTTGTAAATATTATTACTGTTTTTTCATGTAGAATAGTAGAAAAATAATATATTTATGAGCTTATGTGTTATAAAAATGTGTTTATATTTTAACGATTCCTAGTAATATTCTTAAGTTGTTTTTATTTCTTTTTCATTATTCTTATTTTTAACCTCTCACTTTATCCCTAGCGGGGTAGTCGGAGAAAACGGAGCACCAAAATCTCTACTCTATGTATATTGTCACCATTCGTCAATCTCTTTATATATGCCATGCGGGGGTTCCTCTTGTTTATAATTATATTCGTAACCTTTCTCTTATATCATCGATATTACATTCCCTAAAAGCAACGGAAGTCTCCTTTCTGGTGGTAAAAAAATCCCAACCATTTTCTCTACTTAAGATATCTTTGTAATATATTTCGCAGATTTTTGAATTTTTTGGACCTGAAGTAATGTTTGGGTTTATCCGCTCTTTACCCATACGCAGCTGGCTTCGTTATACATTCTTGACATCGGAGATGTGTTCGTTCCCCCAACAACGATGTTTCTTCTTTTTTGAACAATGTATGTTAAGCCACAATTACTCTAGTTTGCATACACTGCTAAGGAATATTACTTTTTACTGATCTCGAAAATTGGATTTTATTTTTACAAGGAGTGGCTTGTAGGTCTTCTGACAACGGTGGAGCTATGTATTGGTATTATTATATTACATAGTATTTAATATTATCATTAATAGAATTGAGATGCTTTAGCATCATATAGATATTGTCTGTAGGTAAAATTGTAAAAATGTCATCAGCGTAATGCTTATATATCCTAGGGAGACTTGGTGCAGAGCTAAGAGCCATCCCCTGGAAATCAAAATCTATATGTAAGGAAGTGTTTTATTAATTCAAGATATTCTGTAGCCTCTAGCTTCCGCTCAGAAACCTTTTGAGATATAAAATTGAAATTCAAACCTTATACTCGTACTTAAATCTACGGTCCCATCATTTCCTAAAGAAAGGATATTTCTACATTTACTAAAAAAAGATATAGCCGTTTATATCGCAAAAAACGTATTACGACACTATGCAATTTAACGGTTTGTTTGGTAGTGCGCCTCAGTGGGCCCGACTCGCGCTTGTCCGGTTTATTTGTTCATTATGTAAATAATATCTGAATATAATTAACAAAACACATGATTTACAGTCAAAAATCGGTCCTCAGTCATTCAGGCACTATTTATTAAACGTAAAGAAAATAATTAAAGGAATTTATAATATAAAATCGTTATTTAAAAAAATCCAATACAATAAATTTATAATTTAACATCAACAAACATTAATCAAATAATATCATAAAAATACTGACATGACGAAGTTGTACGATACAAAAACAAATTAACTATTAATTATTAACTAGGAATTATAAATATAAGGTTAAAATTATGATTAATGTATTAAATAATCGATATTGCTAGTAATTTTGCATTAACCACTACTACGTCTTACTGCCGCGATAGACGGCAAAATAGTGATTTAAAAGCGCTCGTATGAACAGGCAAATTGTAGGCGATATAAAATCGCTTATGCCGGGTTTACTCGCATATGCTACGCTTTTTTAATTCTCGTGCGAATGTGGAGTAATAGTTTTTCTTAAATATCTTCCATGTAAAGACACCGAGTTACGATTTTATTATAAGTATAGATTCTGTTGATTAGCTTTTCCTGATTTCTTGTACATAATAATCAAAATATCATTAAATATTGTACAGGTTTTACTAAAAAATGCAATTTAAATCGTAAAATTAAATTAAGAAACTTCTTGCTTAAAGCGTTAACACCAATAACAACTCGAGCCTGGACAGCATGTGCAACTACAAATATAAAATTCGAAATGAAAACTTTTTTAATAAGCGTTTCAGATTCATGCTTTTCAATATTATTGCTTGTTGTGTTCTGTTTATATTTCTCACTTTAAATGACTAGAAATATTAATAAATTTTGTATAAAAGATATGTGTGACTTTATTTTAACGTCCCGTATATAGTAGGCCATTAAAGAAGTAGTGTTAAGATACTCCGTTACTCACTTTTAGCCCAATTTCGAGACATTGTGTTTTGAGTGGAAAAATTAATTATCAAATAATTTTAATTTTTCACATTTTTCCCTGTGTATATATAGAGTGAGGCCGGTCGTGGCGCAGCGGTACGAGGTGTGACTGCAAAACCGACTGGTTGTGGGTTCGATCCCCACTCGAGGAGATGAAATATTTACTTAAATTTATATTTCCATTTTCTTCGCTCTGGTGTCGAGGTTAAGCGCGGCATTGGGTTCTGCCACTCAACACGCAATGCCTCCAGAATTCGGCAGAAAGTGGGGAACGGAGTGTCTTAACACTAGGTTCCCTCTGCCTACCCTGCTGTGTGGGGGATACAGCGTGAAGCTTATTTAATTTTTATTTTTTTTATATATAGAGGATGGAAGTGTCAGCGCTCCTTTTACGGGAACAGTATATAATCAAGATACCTCAACAAAAAATAATACTCAAAAAAAATATTTTATTAGGTTTTTATTGAGTAGTTAAAACTGTGGTTTCATTTAAAGTGGTGCTGACACTTCCACCCTGTATAATACTCTACTTTGGTACCAAATATCAATCTAAAAAGGTAGGTAATCTAAAAATCTTTATTTTTGAGAGTCAGTCACATACATATATGGCGGTTTTGTAATGTTACTTTATCAAGAACCGTCCCTCCAGTGGTAATCGAACTCACAACCGTTGCATTTATAGTTAAATGAAGAGTAGTCTTAATTTACCCATTATCTAATGAAACATTTTAACATTACACAGTCACGTCAAGCACCGAATCTTTTGTCGATTATACTATATACCTCAAGCTTCAGTAATCTTATTATCACTTTATTTTTAGACATCTTAAGAGCTCGTCATTTTTAATGTTCAGAAATATAGGCCTAATTGAATTGGAATTAAGGAAACAAAGGCGGTGTTAGTGGAAAAATACTTAGTTACAGTCATTGTTTTCATCGGTTTTCGCCATTTTCCGGCGCTTTTGGTGAAAAGAATTTAATTATCTACATTGGATAATTATTCATTCGGTGTTGATTAACTTTTCCTGTTTTTGGATCAAATTAGGGCAAACGATGCTCTTATAGTGTAATTTGGATATAACTGGTTAAATAAAATAGACGCGGGTTCAATTCTTAAATAAAATATTTTATTTATAATTTATTCATATCACACTGTATCTCGTATAGAGGGTAGATAGATATAACCTAATTTAATACACTTTGTTCCCCACTTTCCGTTTAGTTTTCTAGAGATTGTGTGTTGAGTGTCAAAAATTAAAATAATTCTTTTCTCCGAGTGTGAATCGAACCCATAACTATCGCGGTCAGATTTTGTGTTGTTGCGTCGCAAGTTGTAAATTTATATTTAAAATAAGAAAAGAAAATAAAATCGACTTATCGTTATTAAGCAAATAAATGAAAATATACATTTGAATAAATATTTCGTTTCCTCGAGTGGGGTCGAATCCGCAACCAGTCGCATTAACAGTTACCTTTTTCTTAGCTGTACACTGTATCTTACACATAACAGGGTAGGCAGAGGAAAAGACCGCCCGTTCTACTCTTTTTGTCGAATTATGGAGGCATTGCGTTGAGTGGCGGAAGGCAACGGTACACTATGCCTCGTTACTAGAGAGAAGAAATAAAAACAATTCCATTTCAAGGAAGAACATTAATAAAAAAAATTACATTATTGAGAAACTATTTGAAAATTGAACGAACATGCAAAAAAAAAACGATTAAAATATATATTTTTTATGGAAAAGGAAGAGTTCGGGTCACCTGATGGTAAGTGATCACCGCCGCTCACGACCTCGTGCAACACCAGAGGAGCTACAGGTGCGTTGCCGGCCTTTAAGGTGGAGATAGACGCGCTCTTTGAATGTACCTATGTCATATCGACCTGTTGCAGGTAGGCCATTCGACAGTTCCGTGGCGCATGGAAGGAAGTTCCTATGAAACCGCAGAGTAGTGGAGTGCCACGTATCCAGTGGGTACGTGGAGTTGAGTGATGGGTATGATATTTTACCTTGTGACGTACTCTGCGGCTAGAAAGTTCGAACACTCCCCATGATAAATGCGGGAGAGAATACACAGCGAGGAGACGTCTCTACGCAAAGCCATAGTACCTTTCGCAGATCATTGGGTCCCCAATGATTCGAATGGCTCTACGTTGTATGCGTTGAAATAGTTCAAGCTGATACTGGGGTGCACCAGCCGAACCTGGGCCCTATATAAAGCCAATCGGTGTTTTGGCGTGATGTACCATCTCGCTCTGTTGTTGATCTTGATGATTTATTTAGTTACATCGCAATTAGATACTGCAGCCATCTTCTTTTTTAAATACACTGATGGAGTCGTCAAAAATGTCAGTTGAGCCTCTGCATCGGTTAAAAAGTTTATTAACTCTTGGTATCAGAGAATAGGCCCTGATGGCTGCTTCGCATAAGGGAACAAAGTAGTAGTAGCAGTAAGGTTTTTATAGTACGACAAAGTGAGCGAGAAGGTGTAGAAATTGAACAACTGTATGATATAGAACTTAACTATGGAAAAAAGATAATTAAATGAATTATTACTTTCGTTCAGTAAAAACAGTTCATAAAAAGTAGGTTATTTAACTAAGAAATATTTTTTTATGATATTTTTTTTATATAGATACTTATTTAAAGATGCAGAAATAATTTAATTATGTATGGCAGAAAAAAATGTACAAAGGAAACCCCTGAAAGTAACAATTTAAAGATTTTATTTCCATGGTCTAATGGTTTTATTTAACATTCACCTAAACATTATATATATATTTCTTATATTTATGCATTAGTTAGAATTAAATAAAAAAAAATATACAACTTTGAAAAAATATACAAAACAGCTACAGTAGAAGAAGCTTCCGAGCACTAGCTCCAGTACACAACGTTCAGTTCTCATTTTAGAAAGCGCAATAAGACATCAATTCATCAACAGTGCAAGGCTTATCGCAACACTCAGACACCACCTGTCTCTTGCTCCTGCTCATACTGTGTGCTCTGTGGGGTGCGAGCCACTGCCAACTCATGTCGGATGCCACATTATGATGCATTTCTGATCTTTTTATCAAATTACTGTCGCAAAGAAGCGCTAATGCTGATGCGAGTCTCCTTCCACAATACACTTGCCCAAACTCATGGGAAGAAACCATTTCTCCAAAGATGACTAAAATCAGAATTAATGATGTTGGGGCCTTCATGTTGACTTGTTAAAGCTACGTGAAATTATGTGCTTTTGTAGATGTCTCCTGGAGCCTTTATACTTTAGGAGATTAATCGATATTCAAATATTATTTTAAGTGAAACACATTTGCATAACATCTGAGAGGAAATAAGGATATCTAGGATACGATTAAATTTCGGGTTTCGTAGCTCAAAAGGGAAAAACGGAACCCTTATAGGATCATTTTTTGCACATTTGCCATGTAATAAAAGCCTATAGAGTAAAGGTTCTACATTTATTATTTGTAATCCAAAAAAAATAATAATAACAAAGGAAAAAATCTGAAAAGTGAAAATTATATTAATTTTCTAAATTTATCCAATATATTATAGGACCAATTGTGGCGCAGTGGTACAAAGTGTGACTGTAAACCAACTGATTGTAGGTTCGATCCCTCCTCGAATATATGTAATATTTATTTAAAATTTATACTTCCATTTTATTCGCTCTGGTATCGAGGCAAAAAGCTACGTTGAGTTCAACCATTCAAAACTCATTGCCTCCAGAATTCGGCGGAAAGCGGGTAACGGAGTATCGTAGCACTAGGGTTTCTCTGCTTACCTTGCTGTGTGTGGGGCACAGCGTGGAAGTTGATTTTGATTATTTTTATACTAGAAACTATTATTTTTCGTTTTCAAGTTGTCCTCCCAGTTGGCCTAAGATTGGTATGGAACCCTCAGTGGATGAGTTCGACTCGCACTTAACCAGTTTTATGAATTTCTATTACGCATTTCTAAGACGTGATGTGTTCATGTATAGAGAAAGTTGAGTTTTCATGACATATGTACGTCACCTTACTTAAGCTTATCGAAGTAGATATAATTGAATAATAATGAATTTTACAAGTATAAAAGCTTCATTAAATATAATCTGAAGCACACATCTCCGGATACACTCATTCTAACAACATGAAGATTCCAGTTGCAGTAATTTTGGCTATTTTAAGTCTTGTAGTAGCAGTATCATCACAAGACTTTGGTGAAGTTTACTGCGGAAGAAGACTTGCCACAGCGCTTGCACTTCTTTGTGATAATAACTTAATAAAAAGATCGGAAGTACATAAAAGTATTGCCAGCGACATGAACTGGCCATGGCTCGCACCACACAAGGCACACGGGCTGGGCAGGAACAAGAGGCAGGTGGTTTCTGAATGCTGCGACAAGCCTTGCACTATAAACGAGCTGATGTCCTACTGTGCATATTAAGACGCGATAATTTCTTCTGGACTAGGTAATTTCTAATTTTGTGTTGAAATAAAATGATGTAAATATATTTAGTTTCTAGGAAACATGTATTGATTTAAAGTAGATTTAAGAAATAATTAAATATAAATGTACTCATTAAAGGTACAAAATTGTAATTACAAAATAAATATTCATCTTTTAATGTCATAAAAAAAATATTTTTTCTGTAGTTCAAGATCCCATGGACTTGAATACTTAATAATCATTGCTTGATACCTCCACGCGATCTTGAGATAAATGGTTTTGACAGACGGACAGGACAACAAAGTGATCCTACGAACATTCCGTTTTTAACATTTGAAGTTTAGGCTCTCCAAATATATATAATATGTAAAGTTATTACGCATACAAATAGATTTCGATATTTTTATCGGTGAAGTAGAAATCATTATTCAATATTGAACTTGGCTCTGGATTGATATTCCCAGATTACCAGAAGTCACTGTGATTTTATTTAGAAAGCAACTTACTGCCTTTAACCTCGTTAATAGAGAGATAGAACGTTGTTGATCAACCACTAGCATCGCTTCTTTACCATTCCTTCAGACGAACAAAGTCTGTTTGCTGCTCAGTTTCTGACTAGTTGTTAGAAGCTATAGATTCTTTGGTTGATAAATAATGGCAATCTAAAATTGTGTTTAAGCAGTTAGTTGAACTGTGTTTTATAGTGCAAAGATATATTACTAATATAGATTCAGAAAGAAAAATAGAATTACATTTCTAAATCAACAAAATAAAAAACAGACCACGGGTTATCAAACAAAAAATATATATTTTAACTTAAATATTATTTTGGTTTATACTATGATAACATATTGGACATTAAGCATTTTTTTATCTTACAAGCGGAGTAGGCAGAGATACTAAGACAATAAAAAAGACACTTTCTGTAGCTTTCCAACCTAATTCGAGACATGTTTAGTGACAGAACTCAACGGCGCTTTATATCTTGACAGAGCAGGTAAAATCAAAATAATTAATTCCCTCAAGTGGATATCGAATACACAACTATATTATAGTCAGATATTATTCAACAGCCTCCAAAAAAAATCCACAGCGCTACGACAGCCTCTAAAAAAATTATAGTTCAAAAAATGAAAAAATATGTACAGGATTTTTTTGGGTCATTTTATTTTAAAAGCTTTCATACTATATAGAGTTGCTCTTGATTCTAGTGTTTTAGAAACCGATATCGGAATTTATGTATGCAAAAAGCGTATTTTGATATTTTCAAATAGTATATGCCCGGTTATAAATAGCGTAGAGACAATATACATGTAGATTTGTAGTATCTATTATTACCAAAGGGAATTGATATATGTCATGTGGTTTTAGAAACCATATTTCATTTATTATTTATCAATTTTCATTGACAGTAATATTCATTAATAATTAATATATATTATTGTTAACTTTAGGCAGTTATCGGAGAGAGGCGGTACAGATGTGTCTGATTGTGAACGTCACGGGTGTGGGTTCGATTACCACTTAGGTGAATGAGTTATTTTCATTTTTTTCCAACTCTGATAACAAAACGTGGAGCCCTTTCACTATACCCTCTTCCTGTCCTGCTTTATGGAATACAGTGTGAAGCTTAGAAAAAATACAATTTCAACAAAAAATACAAAAGAGATCTCAATAAGCTTTAACTATACGTGGTGGTACTTCCTTCACCTTATTATTATTGTATTTCCATATCACTTATATTAATTATAATAACATTATTTTAGGTTCACACTATATACCACACACAGCAGGGTAAGCAGTGGGAACCTAGTGTTAAAATACTCCGTTCCTCATTTTCGGCCGAATAATTTAAAAATTGTAATTCTAGTGATAGTAATGCTCCTTGGAATACGACAGAATGTCTTGTTTGTAAGGTTCCATTCCTCAAAAGGTATAAAATGAACCTTCATATGATAACTTTGTCCTTCTTTCAAGAACAGCTATCTCGAGATCACGTGGAGGTATCAATTAGAAATTATTATCAAATATTTAGGTTAGGTCTATGGTCCCTTCAACCACGGCTACTAAGTAAGTAAGTTCTAAATAAGTAAGTTCTAAGCTTCTAAGTCAACGCAATCAAAGGATGCGAGCATTTATGCACGATTTTGCTAATTTTTGTATAAAAACCGCCGCCGCCAAAACCTATACTTTCCGTGGTACTTCCCGTGGACCTACCGTTATTAAAGTTGGTAAAGTGAGAACGTACAATACAATTAAAGCAAAAAATCCGAAAAGTGTAAATTAAGAGGTATTTCAAAGACAAAAACCTCATATAGTTGTAGTTAATTTCATATAAAATGAGTCCATATGTCTACAAGCTTAAGTTTGTCAACTTTTATAAATTGACCAACAATCCTGAAATTGGTACGGAAGCCTCGGCGGGCGAGTCCGACTTGCACTCAACCGGGTTTTTTATTTAAATATGGTATTCATTGATTTTTAACACGCTTATATTATATAGACTTATAACTGAAAAAATAACAAAACATAAGGAACTGAATTAGATTTTTTTTGTAATAATTATATATTACGGCGTTGAGTTCCGCCCCTCAACACGCAATGCCTCCAAAATTCGCCGTAAACTTGAGATCTTAACACGTCACCCTTCCCTACTGTGTACGGGATACAGCGTGAAGTTAATATTGTATAAATTATTGTTTATAAGAAAACTTTAGCAATGACATAAACAATTCAGTCTATCCCGGAACAGGATTGAATTGGCACGGACAAACTGAATAGGAATTATTATGGGCTCGCTTTAGCAGTTTTATGTACGGTAGTTTTGCTCAGATTCCCATACTCGTTACGTAGTACTAATTTGGAGAGATGCCAGTAAAATGCTGCCAAATATCCTAATAATATTAGTATGATTAGAAAAATATTGGTGTTTGGATATAATGAAATGCCTTGTTTTATTATTGAAGACTATGTTTATGTAGTTTGTAAGTTGTGTGGAATATATATGAGAGTAAAAATAAAATTTAAAAAAAAAATTAAATTAGCTCCACGCTGTATCCCGCACGCAGCAGGGTAGTCAGAGGGAACCTAGTGGTAATACACTCCATTCCTCACTTCCTGTCGAATTCTGGAGGCATTGCATGTTGAGTGGCTGAACTCAACGCCGCGCTTAACCTCGACACCAGAGCGAAGCAACGGAAATACAAATTTAAGTAAATATTTCATCTCCTCGAGTGGGGATCGATTCCACAACTAGTCGGTTTTACAGTCACACCTCGTGCCGCTGCGCCACGACTGGTCTCTAAATAATTATGATGATAGAGAATCAAATTTTAATCAAATTATTATCGTAATATACGTTTGGTTAGGTTAAACAATGTTTGCTTGTGTTAGAAATTGATGAATTATCAGGTCATCGTTGCTATGGTTTGCTTGCGTGCCTTTGCTAGTCATTAGCAGCGTTAACTGTTGTTTATATAAGGTTCAGTATGTATATATTAATATATGTATATTAATGATAACTAACTAACTAACCACAATGTAGTATTACTGGATATGTTAGTTACATATTACCATTCAGTCCCGAAAAAAAAAAACGTTTAATTTTTTATTCTATTTTATTCTATAGGAAAAGCCAAGAAGCCAGTCGTAGAGGCCAGTCGTAGCGCCTCAAAGCGTGTGATTGTAAACACGACAGGTTTTGGGTGCGAATCCGACTCGGGGAAATGTAATATGTAATATTTTCATTTTCTCGCTCAAGTAATATGGCAAAGCACAGTGTTGAGTTCCGCCACTCATCAAGCAATGCCTCTGGAATTGCAATGGGAACAGAGTGTTTTGACATTAAGTCCCAGGTTCCCCCTGACTAACCCACTATGTGCATAAAAATAAAGGAATATTTATAATCAGAAATAACCATAGTATATAGGTATATAGCATTAGTTTTAGTTTTTATACTTATCCAGAGAATCTTTTTTTTTTCAAACATGGTCTTTTAAGGATTTGCTTAGACAAAGTATTAAGTATACGTGGTGAGAATAAATGTTTTTACTATAGATACACTCGTTTCACGTATTAGGTTGATCGTAAACTGGAAAGTTATTTGGATATTTATTTAATTGAATACTGTTACTTAATTATGAGACTCTAATAGTGATGTTACTATAAACTTCTGGACAATAAAACTATTCTGATACAAAATTTATACATCTATATTTTTAACAGACTGTTAATACAGCCGAAAGGCAGAGGATCTAAGATCTAAGGGAGGAGTTAAAACACTCCGTTATTTCGCGAATAATTTTCAGTCATGAGTCATTGCATGTTGAGTGGCGGAAGTCAAGGAAATGAAAATAAAATATTTTTCGATTGGGGATCGAACCCGTGCCGTTTGCCGCTGCGCCATGACGAACTCAATAATTGTCAGCTTCATGCTATCATTCCGCACAGCAGGGTAGGCAAAGGGAACCTAGTGTTAAGACACTCCGTTCCCCACTTTGCACAGAATTCTGAAGGCATTTGAATTGATTCGATATCACAGCAAATAAATTAAAATATTATATTTAAATAAATATGTCACTTGCTCGAGTGGGGATCGAACCCACAACCAGTCGTGTTTACAGTCACACTTTGCGCCGCTGCGCTACTACTGGCCTCACCTCAATATTTTTTTAGCAGAAATAAGGTTTCACAATTTAAAGCAGTAATATATCTTAAATTTTTCTTTTCTGTGACCGTTATCTATACCTATCGAATATCAACTTGACACTGCAAAGAAGATGTTTTGAAGACACTTTTGGAATTACTAATTAGCTTTAGATACGTTGTGTGTACTTGAGTGTGTGTTGATGAAAAACAAAGAAGATGTGAACTCTTTTACTATTTTAATCTATGTAGAAATCACTTCTCTGAAATATTGATACTTTCATAATGTTTTCTCTTTCTTTGTGTTTAGTTTGGAGAATGATAGGCAGAGGGAATCTAGGGAATATTGTGGTAAAGCACTTTTGCCCAGTTTTTAAGTTTTTTCATGTTGAGTTGCGGAAATTAATACCGTTCACTGCCTTTTTACCAGAGCCAGACATATTGTAGTTCAATACTCCATCGAACTTAAAGTAATCGAACTTATAACCGTCGCGTCACATGTTACAGTCAGATATTATTTTATTATGCTACGACGGCCCCATTGACTTTTTTCATAGGATCTAGTATATTAGATATTCTTAGGATTTAGTTGCATAAACCGTACTTTTGCATTGCTGACCGCTTCATTTTTGACTCTTATATTAGTAAAATACTGTTCTCTTCTATGATAGCCAAAAGAAAATGTATAGCAAACGAATAATCTTACCGACAATAGTAGCCAGGATGATTAGAGCTAAGACAACAGACGTGACCGCCATGAGGACGAGCGACGTGACGTCGGTGGCGGTCGCGTTGTGACTGACGCTCAGTGTCCCGTTGCACCCCCATGTCACCGCGTCCACCCACGAACAGTTGAACCACTCTGTTGTGACTTCATCTGGGGAAGGAGAAAGAAATTTCAAGTTCAGAATATTTTGCAGCCATCTCAGCTAGCTAAGCTTTAAGATCATTTTTAAAGTTTTTCTTCATCTTCATACTATATTCCGCAGCAGAGTAGGCAGAAGGAACATAGTGCTAAAACAGCGCGTTCTTCACTTTTCGCCGATTTTTTCGGTGCCAGAGCGAAGAAATGAAAATATTAGTAACTAATAGTTCATTCCCTCGAGTGGGAATCGAATCCACAGTCGAATATTTTTTTTGTATGTTCTTGTCAATATGCCAAAATGTTAGTTTGCACAAAAATAATACCTAATCAAGTTTTACATAGTGCAACAACTACCTACTCGTTTGAGAAGCATCTTCTTAAAATCTATCACTTAAAATCGTAAAATAAATATTTCTTTTTAACAAAAAAAAACGATTTCAAATAACGAACTATAAAATAAAAAATAAATTTACATAAAGTAAACCGTACAACTAATGCTACAACAACCTTACTATAATATCAAATTACTAAACTTATTTGTTTTACTTGGCATCGACTTCAAAATTATATAAAATCTTTTTTGTTCAAAAATCTTTTAACCATTTTTGTTCAAAAATCAAAGTACGGTTTACGTTATGTAATGTACGTTGCTTGAAGTCGGTTTTTTTTATTAAAAAATAATTTATAATTTTAAAGTATTTTGAAAGAAAGCTGATAATTTAGTATCGAGTATATTATTCGATCTTTCTTATTTGCTTAAATGGCTTGTCACGAAGCTATCTCAGATCAGAATTGTGTATATGTCCAATATTATATTCTCAAATATCCTCCACTTTTAAATTCCATTACTATTCCAAAAAGTCGAAAATAGAGAACAGAATGGCTTGTCACAAAGTAATTTGCTACAATACTAGAAAAAAAATTGAAAACCTGTATAATTTAGGTATTGTTTGTATTCAGAACAACGTGATATACGAATATAATGTATGGCCAAATCGTTAGAATAGGCCCTAACGCGAGCTGTATAGACCGAGTGCATTTTTCAAAAAAGTATTTTCAATGGTGTTCTCGAACAATAGTTAAAAATTGCTATTCACAATCGAATTTCTGGAAGTTTGTACGAAATAAATCACAGTAGTGGTGAGTGTAAAAAAAAACACTTTGTATGGAAGTTGTTGTGATTGGTTATGCTTGAATTAATTACTCTGTGGATTATTTTATAAAACTTCTACTATATGCCATATATCAATTATTTTTTTGTGTAGCACTTTCCACGCGTAGGCGGCGTCGTCCGCCTGAATTTATTGTCATATAATAGCCAAATTGTATTTTTTTTTGCATTTTTTTTCAGTTTCACGCTGTATCCCGCACACAGCAGGGTAGGCAGAGTGTAGCTTAGCGTTAAGATATTCCATTCCCCACTTTCCGCCGAATTCTGGAGGCATTGCATGTTGAGTGGCGGCTTTCAACGCCGCGCTTTGCCTCGACACCAGAGTGATGAAATAAAAATATAAATTTAAATAAATATAAAATTTCCTCGAGTGGGGATCGAACCCACAACCGTCGATAGTCGATTTTGCAGTACACTTTGTGCCTCTGCGACACGACTGGCCTCTACATAAATTGTGTTATTTTGATTTATCAGCTATATTACTGTAAAGTTTTATCTAAATCTGGTTGCGTAGTTTTTACGTTAATTGGAACAAACATTCATCCTAAACTAAACTTTGACATTTATAATATTAGTAGGATATAATTAATGTATAAGTTATTTTCAAATATTTATTTTATCAGCTTCACGCTGTATCCCGCACACAGCAGGGTAGGCAGAGGGAACCTAGTGTTAAGACACTCCGTTCCCCACTTTTTGCCGAATTCTGGAGGCATTGCGTGTTGAGTGGCAGAACTCAACGCCGCGCTTAACCTCGACACCAGAGCGAAGAAATGGAAATATAAATTTAAGTAAATATTTCATCTCCTCGAGTGGGGATCGAATCCACAACCCGTCGGTTTTACAGTCACACATCGTGCCGCTGCGCCATGACTGGCCTCAAATATTTATGAAGTACATAAAGGAGTTGGCAGGAAAATATTTTTATATATATTTTTTTAAACCGTCGTGGCCTAGCGGCACAGCGTTTGATTGTAAACGTGATAATTGTGGATTCGATTTCCGTTTAGGGGAAATATATTTTC
This sequence comes from Heliconius erato x Heliconius himera, assembly GCA_013421005.1. Classification (NCBI taxonomy): domain Eukaryota; kingdom Metazoa; phylum Arthropoda; class Insecta; order Lepidoptera; family Nymphalidae; genus Heliconius; species Heliconius erato x Heliconius himera. Next base: position 6,068 of record JAATLQ010036542.1, on the reverse strand, counting down.
ATTTCCTCGCTTTGGTAACAAGACAACGTTGTAATGTTCAACGTTGATTTCTGCAATATCTCTAAAAGGCATGGGAACGGAGTGTCTTAATCTTCCTCTTCGTCTTTATTAACCCAAATTTAAGTTCTAAAACGGAAAATATCGTCCACAATCAAAATAAAAACTGAAAAAAAGCTTCTTAAAAAACTTTTAAATTCTACAGTATCTACTTTAGACTGTTAAAAGTACAACGACAACATATATATGTAATAGAAATTGTCATATAGTCCATATAAAAAATGGTTACACGAGAACATTCCTGAAAGCTATTTCATTCTTTATCGTTCAAATTCTATTAAGCTCCCTCTCAATTTACTTTAACCGCTTTATTGAACACTTAAACATTTATATCACGGGCCAATGTAATTGAAAATCTAAGCCTTGTTTACGAAAATTAAATGTTGCCACTCAAAAAAATATATGTAGTTGATAGATTTTTTAGTTGGCAACATTTTATATCGTTTTCTAAGCTGGGTTAACGCAGTTATGGGTTCAAATTCATATTTATATTTCGATATATAATATTTTAGTTGGTGAGATAAAAGTTAAATTCGATTAGAAAAAAATAAAGTGATGTATAATTTTCTCTATTATCTTAGTTACCTTAGTATGTGCGTATATTTATAGAAAAAAATCAATCTTTACAGTGGAAACCTAGTGTTAAGTTCTTTCCGTACTTCCCACCTAATTTTTGAGATATTACACGTTGAGTGGCGCATCTTAACGCTGCTAGATCGGAGTAGTGTTAATCATTTAAATATGATTAATTCTTCGACTGGGAATATATTCCCTGGATGAGTTATATAAGCATCGCAGTAACAGTCTGACACGCTTACAGTATTGTGCTACGACTAAGTACGTTGCATAAAAATTATCTCTGGATTAAAAAATATTAACTGACATTTTTTGTTTAAAATTTTTTCTAGCTAAATAAGCAAAAATACCAGTTCTGGCCACTGGTTCTGGTTGATAGATAGTGTTGGATGGTGGAACTCAACGCCGCGTTTCTGTTAGCACGTCGTGGACATTATGTTTTTCCATTCCATTCCATTTTTTAGAGTTTATAATGCATATATTCTTATTAAAAGAATGCAAACAGAATATAGCTCATTTAAAACGAGTTTAATATTTTGTTGACCCATATTTGTGTACGTATATATAGACAAATATCTTTTAGTAACATCGTTTATGGCGGTCGTTAAACTGACTCTTTTAGAGATATTGGCTACTTTAATGTTTTATTATATTCATTCTGAGTTTTCAGATGGATAATATAGATTTCTTCATCTGTTTGTGTTATTAAAAGCTTTTTGTATCAAGTATTATTTTATTAGTTTTAGTAAAACCGAACAGACGGGTCACCTGATGGTAAATGATCACCGCTCACGACCCCGTGTAACACTAGGGGAGCTACAGGTGCGTTGCCAGCCTTTGAGATGGATATGGACACATTTTTTGAAGGTACCCATGTCGAATCGCACTGGAAACACTGCCGCGGGTAGGCCATTTCACGGTTGAGCGGCGCGTGGAAGGAAGTACCCACAGAACCCCACAGTGCCACTTATCCAAATGGTGTGGATAGTATTTGTGTTTGTGACTTAATCTGTGGTTAGAAAATTTGGCGGCAGGTAACAGATCAAACAGTTCTCAAGAACACTCCCCATCATAAATGCGGTAGAGGACGAGAACACAGCGAGGAGATGTCTCTACGCAAAGCAAAAGTGTCAAGCCTTTTACAAATCGGCTTGGAACGGCTTTATTATGCTAGCTAAAATACTCATCGTGCCGACCAGCTTTCCCTAGCTACTGCGTTTTGAATCACCAGATGATTGAAAACTATGCAATTACCCAAAATATAACCATTTATATAGTCGGCTGCTTTGGCGTCAACTTCATATTATATTTGTTAAGCTTCATACTTTATCAGGTCAGGGTAGCCAGAGAGACCGGAGCGCCAAATCCTGTAGTCTCTTTATGCTATTCTGTATGACATCTCGTCATAACTAGATTGATGACAAAGAGAGACAAGAGATTGATGAGATGCCATCCGGTCCTTGTGTTTTTGACTTGTGACCTTCCTTCAGTATCATCAAAATTGTGCTCTTAAAAGTCAATCAAGGTCTCCATCTGCCTCTATTACCACTCACTCTCTCTTTATATATATTTTTTACCGTTCTTATATATATTTATAATATTTATATAAAACTTGGCAGACTTTTGTAATATATTGTGAAGATACAGCCTCATTTAAAACTGTCCTATTCAAATACAACCTTCAAAGGCTTAATTATAACGAGTTTTTGCTCTGAAATTCGTAAAATGTGAAGTAGGTACTAACATATTCTAAAAAGGTAATTAGAAAACAATGCAAGAGAATAAATATAGAGATGGAATATAACAATACACAACTGTACATATATACGATGATTGTGTTTTTGAATTCTATTGCTCATATATTTCTCTATGTTATCTCGAGGCCAATATTTGCTCAGGGGCACTAGCTTGCGACTATAAACGTGAAAGGTTGTGGGTTCCATCCCCACTCGAGGATTTTTTTGTAATTCTCTGGCAAGGAGTCAAAGCGCGGCATTGAGTTGCGCCATAGAACACCGTATGTCTTTAGAATTTGGTGGAAACGTGGAATGAAAGAGATATTCATGAAAACGTATCTTAACATTAAGTTCCTTCTGCCTACTAAGATATGTGCGGGAAAATAAAATGTGTAATAATTGCGATTCTTATTATGGAAAATAATTAATTCACTTCACACTTTCAATCGGGAATCGAAGTCACAACTATTGCATTTACAGACAAACGCTATTGTGTCTTTCTACTGTACCGCGATGGCTTAATAGAATTGTGTTTATAATAACTTACCAAAATTGGTATATGAGGGTTGCCCGTAAGAGATCATTTATAGTGATAAGGCCGCCTTTGTTACACTATATTGAAAAAATAAATAAATAAAAATAGAGGCCAGTCGTGGCGCAACGGCACGAGGTGTGACTGTAAAAACTGACTGGTTGTGGGTTCGATCCCCACTCGAGGAGATGAAATATTTATTTAAATTTATATTTCCATTTCTTCGCTCTGGTGCGAGGTTAAGCGCGGCGTTAAGTTCTGCCACTCAACACGCAATGCCTCCAGAATTCGGCAGAAAGTGGGGAACGGAGTGTCTTAACACTAGGCTCCCTCTGCCTACTCTGCTGTGTGCGAGATACACTATATTGACCAACTAAATTTATAATACCAAGTTTGTAATATATTTTTTTGCAATAAAGTTTCTTTGGTTCGATTTCAAGATTAAGTGGACAGATACTGAGTTACTTTACGCATATTAAGTTAAATTTCTCCCTATATAATTAAGCTAAATTCTATAGAAATACCAATTTGTTCTAAATAAATCCAAAGAGATAAATCTGCGCCCCGGTTAGTAGGGGATTACCATCGAAGTGCACCAAATCTTACTTTAATTGTGTACATAGAATATGGACTATAGTAGACATGACGTATGAGTGGCGTAATTAGAAATGTAGCAATGCTTGCCTATTTTCATTTCAATAAATTCTAATTTTTAGGGATAAGAGAGTTAAGTAAAGAAACACTCTTTTCTTCTTGCCGTGGGGTACTCGCGGTCCAATAATTCCAAATAAAACAAGAACTACTAATATTTATTCAAAATAATACCTATTTATAAATATATATAAAAAATATCCATATTAGAATATTTTTTTTCGCGTTCTATTTCGACAGGTTTCTCAGATCTCTCATTTTGTATTTTTTTTATTTTTACATACAATAATAGATACGCACTTAATATTTATAATGTGATAATTATAAAAAAATATTTTTAATTTCGTAATTCCCATAAGGAAAGGAAAAAATACCACTTATTAATACTAATAAGAAAACCGTAACCGTTGCTGTCAAAACTTACGATTTAAATCAAACTCACGTCACGTAACGTGACTTCATCGTCTCGTCGTCGTCACGTTGTCACTTCCATTCATTGTTCTATGGTAAAGGCAAAAGATTACTCTAATCGTCCGCTCAGGTCGTAAATTACTAGTCAGATACTAAGTTAATTCAACTTGATCCAAAATCTTGAAACACTGTCTCTGTAACGTTATACCTTACAACCAATTATAGGGCTCTCATTATAAATGAGAAAATACGAGATTTTTGAAAGTTATTTTGATACTGTAGTATATACAGTAGTTACTAATTCTAAGCACTTTTCTTAAGGCTTAAAAAAAATTATGTGGTAACCCAGTGCTTCAACATAGACATTTCTTTGTATTTCTACTTTATTTTTGGGAAACACGTGAAGGAATTTATCAAATAAAGTGTCTACTACATATACATATGTGTATCCAATATTTTAAAGAACATCACCGTCTCTGATCCTCTCCGTGGTCCTGTCGCTTGATCCTGACATTTTTTTCCGATCCTGGGATTTTTTTTATTTTTATTTTAGGAAAAAGACAAAAATTGTGGTGTACCACTTAAATTTTTTAAACACCTACCTTTCAAACAGGAAACGGAGGATAGATCAGTATATAAGTGGAGATGTTGATCCATACGTTACGTTCCCCAAGGTAGTGTACCTACAGTTTTTATTATGTACGTCAAATTTGTCAAAGAAAATATCTACTATGCGTACATATATCTAATATTTAATAGAAAGTTTTTCTCATTCTAGGAAAATAATTATTTTCATTTCCAAGTAAAGTGCATTGGCAGAGGTCCCCATGTTTCTTTTAGCTACCCTGCAGTGTGCGGGATACAGCGTGAAGCTGAAGCTGACATGCCAAGAATTACCAGTAAGCATAACAGCGACATCATCAACGTAAAAAAACACTACCTTGGGGGAAGTATCGTATGATATATCAAAACTTATATAATGACAGATCCTCCGTTTCCTGTTTGAAAGGTAGTGTTACAAAAATTGAAGAGGTATTCCACAATTTTTGTACGTTCCTCTATGTTGATTTCTAAGTTACTAGAAACAGTTTTTTTTAATTATTTTTTACGAATTCGGGAGGTGATGTCTGCCGTATATTCGTCACGTACGTTTATATAAACACAGTTCCTATTTCATACGAATCGTGTAAAGGTTACACTGCAAATTGTGAATAAACTTGATTTTTTACAAAATACCCCGCTAGTTCAATCGGTAGAGCATAAGACTCTTGGCATGTCCTTCGACTTATATATATACTTTAGAGAAAGAAAGGCCAGTCGTGGCGCATGAGCACAAAGTGTGACTGTGGACGCGAATGGTTGTAAATTCAATTCCCGTTCGAGGAAGTGAAATCAAATCAAATCAAATCAGCTTCACGCTGTATCCCGCACACAGCAGGGTAGGCAGAGGGAACTTAGTGTCATAAGACACCCCGTTCCCCACTTTCTGCCGAATTCTGGAGGCATTGCGTGTTGAGTGGCAGAACTCAACGCCGCGCTTAACCTCGACACCAGAGCGAAGAAATGAAAATATAAATTTAAGTAAATATTTCATCTCCTCGAGTGGGGATCGAACCCACAACCAGTCGGTTTTACAGTCACACTTTGTGCCACTGCGCCACGACAGGCCTCAGGCCCAGGGAGGAAGTGAAATGTTTAATATTTTCATGTCGTCTGCCACCTAACACGCAATGCCTCCAAAACTCAGTGGAAAATGGGGAACGGAGTCGTAAAAAGAATATATATTTTAGAAGAGTAATTTTAAAAGTATTACAATATTAACAAATTAGCTCTCTCTCAAGAACTAAAATACTATTTCATATAGCGTGTAGTGAATATTATCTTTTAATAAAATTAATTCATAATCATAATAATAACTAAAACTATTTTATTCTATATTTACATTATATACTTACACTACATTCTATTTTCAAATTTACTTAAAACTAAATTGTTAATATTTATATTTAATATTCATCCGCACGCAGCGCATTCGCATGACAAACTTGTTTCGAGTTTTTTTGCTGTGCGTGACGTAGCCTGCTTGCTAGCTACGAGTAAAGAGT
>JAATLQ010036541.1:0-31936 GCA_013421005.1 Heliconius erato x Heliconius himera | reverse complement strand
TTAAAAATAAAAAAAAAATTGTAATTTTTTAGGTCACATCTCAATTCTTTACGTGACGGCCCAAAAGTTTCATTCTCCTTTGTAGTTTTGTTAATAAACAGATAAATTAATAAAAGAACATTATTACTCATTATCTATACTAATATAATAAAGCGGAAGAGTTTATTAGTTTGTTTGTTTAAACGCTAAGATCTCTGAATCTACTGATCCGATTTAATTTCTTTTTATTTTGTATGAAAGCTAATGTAATGAAAGCTGCATTCTTCAGAAGTGCTATATAACATTACGGTGTAAGTCGTAGTTAGCCTTAAATAACGAAATAACGATGATAAGGAACGCCATGGAATAGCTTTAATATCGCACCTCCCATTTGTACGAATGGTATATCAAACTTAATTTTTTTGGTTCGATCATTCCGTAAGTTTTATGAGGAGCAAACTTTAGTTTACTTTCTATACCCCACTAGTACACCCTGTACCAGTTGTGCATTAATTGAGACCTGGGTTCCTGTGTTTCCTGTGATTACCAGGATAATGTCATCTGCGAAGGCCTGAACATGCTATTACATTGAACCCTTCTTGATCGAGTAGAAGGTTCCAGAACGTCGATCCGGCTATGGATCTTTGTATGCAGCCTTTCGTCGTAGTTTGACTACATTGATTGCCTGCGTAACGTACTCCTTCTGTCTTTTAGGTATCTATCTATCAATCTTTTGATGTTGGCCGGGTTTTCTCTCTCCGCCAACTGACATCTGATGGAAAGGTGTCCTCTGTATCCAGCGAAATCACCAGGCTTAATAGTTTCTTTTTAACTTCAGGTTATTCACCAGGTCATAAGGGTCATTCTCAGTTTGCGCTGCGGTTTGCAAATCCATACCGACAGCAGGCCTATTAGTCCGGGTTTCCGGAGAACGACGTCCATTGTCTCTTTCCATGGTTCTGGAATGTAATCATTCAGATGTTATATGTGGCAGAATAGGTAGAGAGAATTTGATGCTCGGGTCTCCACTCTTTGTCAATTTTGAAGACAATACGAGGTAACAATACCGTGTACCTAAGGACAAAATTAAAATTATTAAAAAAATTAAATACATATCAACGTGACAAAGTATTAGTTGAGATGGGTGATTAGTTTACCTAATCTGTTTTGGTATTTTAAAAAACTGATAATTACTTATTATTAACTAGCGGCCCACTCGCGGCTCCGCCCGTTTGTACTATATGATTATTGATTTAATAAACAGAATGGCTGATAACTATAATTACTTCTTATATGATTTTTTTACTTCATTATCGTAATTTCTATATGGATTTTTTGGATTTTTTTATGATTTATGAAGAACTTCCACCATTAATTAAATTTTGTTTACTTTATTGTTTGTACTATGAGTAAGTAATAGTGATTTAAAAATATTATATTTATCAACAGTCCTACAACTAAGACGTTTCGAATGTCATTCTTTAGCCAGGAATCTTACCAGCGCTATTCAGAAAATTATGCTTTATGCACAGTCCCATCTATTAGCTTAAAGTTAAACTGTAACTGTTCGGACAGTAAAAAATACAGATTTATTACAAACAATTATAAATTTATTATAAGTATAAGTACAGATATAGATTGCTATATAATATTCGCATGCAAACGGATGTCTTGAGGTCATTCAAATGACGATAACTTTTTAAATGACTCGATTTTGATGAAAAGATAAAACAAAGCAATTGGTGTTAAAAATCGGAAGCGGGTAACGTTTTTAAAGAAACACGTTAAAACACACATCGTCTATATGATTCTAAACTATTTTGAAAGAGATACTATATAATTGCAATAAGTGATATGTATCACCTACTAACAATACTTCACACTAGTTTCCTTCCAATAAGGGCCGTCACTTACAAGCGAGTGCCCCCGATTGACACAATTCCACTGCTTTTATAGTTATTTTCCACCTAAATCTACCCTCTTTTACACGAGTACGCTAACATTGGTGAAAGTTTTAAGTGAATCGGTTCAGTACTTTCGGAGATAAACGTGATCATACATACATACAGCCAGACAGATAAGAAATTAAAAAAATGTATTTTGGCTTTCTCTTATTCTTTTTAAGTCAACATTATCCATTTCTATCCATTTCAGTCAACATTATTTAATGTACAAAATATTTTTACTGTTTCATTATATATATATATATAGATTATCAGGCACATGTTATAAACAACAATGAATTGATACGATTTTATATTATCATAGATATAAAAATATGTTACTGGACTAAATATGGAATAATAAAAAAAAAATGTTCGTCGTAATATTGTTGTTAAGCAGCTGCGTCGCCTTAGCGGCAAGTGGGCGCTCTCCTAACGCTGACTACGTCGAAGAGTTGCTCTGGAAAAATGCATTTGGCAGTCGCATTTCCGATAGTGTTATAGAAGATGCATTATTAGACGTAGTAAGTTTTTTTTTGTGTGTTCATATATATGTATATCCCAAAGATTAAAATCTAAATAAACATGTACTTGTGTGTATCTTTTTTATTATTTAGCCAGATTTAGTAAGAAAATATAATTATCCATTTGAAGAACATTCAGTGATCACTGAAGATGGCTACATATTGGGAGTGCATCGAATTCCTCACGGCCGTGACTCCTTTAATGTACCCAGTGATAAACCTGTTGCATTTCTTATGCATGGTTTGTTATCCTCTTCATCTGAAAATATCATCCCAGGACCTGGATCTGGATTAGGTAATTTATAATATAGATTAGTTATATATTATGTAGAACCAATATCAGCAGAATCTTCTAGGATTAAAATTGTAAATATATCGAACATGATAAAATGATGTATTTTACTACAAATTATTAAATATTTTAAATTAAAGTAAAAACTTCAATATAATATAAATATATAGTAAGTTCTTTGCCACAACCTTGATCTTTTATGTTTTATTTCTTCTTTAAATATTTTTAGCTTATACTTTGGCCGAAGAAGGGTTTGACGTTTGGCTAGGAAATGCTCGCGGAAATTATTATTCACGCAGGCATACGACCTTAAATCCGGATTCACGATCCGATTTGAAATTTTGGGATTTCTCTTGGGAGGAAATAGGAAAGTTTGATTTACCTGCAATGATAGATTATGTTCTCGAAAAAACTGGAAAATCACGTGTACACTACATTGGGCTATCGCAAGGTACTACAACTTTCTTTGTGATGGGTTCACTTCGACCTGAGTACAATGACAAAATTATTTCAATGCATGCTATGGCACCTGTGGCGTATTTGGCACATCAAAGAGTTCCTATATTTTCGAGTCTTGCACCTCACGCGAATGAATTAATGGTAATGATTTTCGTTAATTTACTTTATGTTAATTCTTATACATAAAGTTTATTGATTCTAATATAATTAATTAATCTTGAAAGCATTAGTTTTTTATCTAAAAGAAATAACTACAATCTTTATATATAAGGGACTATTCGTTGCAGGCACTATCCTTATTAGTCGGGATTGGTGAATTCTTGCCTCGTAGTAATTTTTGGACGAAGACGGGTCTGGTGGCTTGCAAAGATGGAAGTATAGTGCAGCCCATTTGTAGCAATGTGCTTTATTATTTTACTGGATATAATCCAGATCAACACAATGCTGTAAGTTTAATTAGGTGCAATATTTTGGTCGGTTATACGATACTTTATATGTGTGGCAATATTTTGAGTTTTATACTTTGACATTTATAGAATTATAATTATTATATTATAAGTAGATATATTTTGTTGCAATTGAGATATTTCGGTTAAATTAAACTTTCCATTCAGCAGTAATTAGTTTACAGATTTATTACTAAGCCAGATGATCAAGGATTCTTACTAATAAATTACATTAATATTTTTACAGACGTTATTACCAATAATAACGGGCCATGCTCCAGCCGGGGCAGCGTTGAAGCAGCTCGCACATTACGGTCAAAATATCGTGAATAAAGAATTTCTACGATATGATTATGGAACTCTGGGTAATTTAAGAAAGTATGGCAGCGTCCGACCCCCACGCTATGACCTGTCAAAAATTTCAGCCCCCGTGTTCCTTCATTATTCCCAAAGTGACCCGATGGCGGATGTTGCTGATGTTGACAGATTATTTAAAGAATTAGGAAACCCAATAGGAAAATTCTTAGTGCCACAAAAGACGTTCAGTCATGTTGATTTTGTTTGGGGAATTGACGCCAAGAGCATGGTTCATCAAACAATTATTGATTTTATGCATCACTTTAATTCCAACGACTTGTAGAGGAGAGATAAATACTATAAAAGACTATATATTTATTTAATAAATTAAAATAATTTGAAAATATATATATAATTTAAAAATATTTCTTTATATTTTTTTAATTCTTTGTAAAATTTTGTTACTATGTTATATTCTATATGTAATTGTAGGGAACTATTATTTATATTTATAGTTTATTCCCGATTGCTAAGGAAGGATTATGTTTTTCGCGCGTATCTTGTATGTATGTATGTAATATTCTTTATTACCTCATATCTCCAGAACCACTGAACACATTTACATAATTGAGGTATTTTTACGTTTGTATTAACAGCCCTAGTGTTCTTAGATAGGTGACGTTAAAAAAATAAAGGTGGACGCCATTGGACTCAGTGAAAAAAAAAGCCTTTTTAATGAAATGATTGAGCTGTATAACCAGTATTAAAGTGTGTGTATGTGTGCGCGGGTATATGTGTGTGATAGGTATCGCATAATCTTCAAAAAATAAAGATATTAGAAAAAGGAGAGACTTAGGAGACTAGGAGATTAGACTTAGGAGAAAATAAAAAAAACATCACATCCACATTTATAATATGTACTTTATTGTATATATTCTTTGGCCACAGCAAATAAAATAACGTTTCATAATCTAAAATATTTTTAAAGCTAGGAACATGAAGGTACATAACGTTTGCAATACACATAGATATTTTCTTTAATCAAACAATACACACTCGATTGACATTCTACAGCATGATCTAAAAGGACAATTAATAAATTTAATACTAATCTCTATATATAATCATAGATAAATGTTACAAATATCTTATCGGATCCTATTTTTTCGGACATGCCAAAACGCGTACGCGTACGTGATGACCAAAATATCATTAATTGAAAATATTATTTTCCTTTAGATATATAGCAGGTATATTGAAAATGTTGAAGTAGAAATCTTATGTGTTTTGTTACACAGTGCATATTTGCATGTAAATTTATCTGAATTGTATAATATATAATCCAATGCAAATCGTAATATATTTATAAAACATCAATGCTTACTTTTCACACTATTTATACTGTATACACCTATAAGTAAATCGCTAGCTGGATAAATTTAAAAACTTAAAATTTTAAAAATGTTAAAAAATAGCAGTAGAAATTACGTATATTTATGTAAAAGCAGTATAAAATAAATGGGCAAACCGTTCAAAAATATTCATATACCTTAAATGCTTGTAAAAGATATTATTTGTATAGCCTAATATAAGTAATTGACGTTTTGGAATGGTCTTGTTGAAATTTTGACTGGCGTGGTGGTTAAACAAAAATATATGATTAGTTCGTCAGACATGATTGGGTTAAGCTACCATTTAAAAAGCCACAATAGTCTACTTTAGAGCTATTTTAAAATGCATTACACAAAATACACACGAGTATCAAAAAGCTAACACCATAGAATTTTTCGCAATACTAATAAATATAAAATGCTTGCCATATCTTGGATTTAATCTTGCCCATTATTAATTTTAAATGTAAGTATGTGTAATTTTTAGGTATAATAAATATATATATTTTTTAATAATTAAAATATTTTCGATAACCTATAATTATATGAATAAAAAATATTTGATGTCTCGTAACATGTGTTATTATGTAATATTATTTTTAATATATATTACACTCGAAATCTGAATATTAAATATAAGTACATAATATTTTATAAATAACAAAATTATAACATCTGTTACATAGTATATGAATCACTTATTTCCCATTAGATAAATCCAAGCCATCTTAGATATCTTAAAATACACATTTAGGTATAATATATTTAATATGATATATTTATTTTCTACTTACACATAAACATCAATACAACTTCATCTATAATAATTTGTATACATAGTGAATGTTATCACGTACAATTATAAAATTTTAAAATCTCATAATATATATATATATACATAATAATATTAGTTAAAACTAATGATGAAAATCAGTCGTCAAAGACAAGGTATAGAATATACATTATACACAATTAAGATGAAAGCCGCGTTTTATATTGAGTTCATGTAAAACATCATGTTGATTTTTTTGATTAAATTAATTATCTTAATTTCTCACACCTATCTTAGATTTGAGAAATTAGCATATTTTTAACTTATTTATTCACTAATTTTATTATCAAAACGTACAATTTTTGGAAAAATAAATATATTTGGAATTTATGGTGAGAAAGTAACAGTCCAAAATTTTGTAATAAAAAAATAAAAATAAATCAAACATTTTAAATTTTATATTTAATAACGCGGCTTTATTAAAATTTTTAAATATAATAAAAATATTAGTGAAGGAAAGCTCGTATTAAAGCTGTAATAACGCGGCACGAAGGTAACAGTGCAGAAAGTTTTGATCATTTATTATGGAAACATCTGGAATCTGAACACAATTACAAAGTAACTTTAGGATTTCACAGTCTTTAGGATTGAGAACTTGTGCCAAACTTAGAGCGAATTTATTTTTAGTGTTTAAGGTATTAAGTTTCATATTGGTTGTAAAAGGATATTTATTTGATATGTTGCAAACCACTAAATTCGAAGTTTGTAAATACATAATAAATACATTATAGGATTAGTATTAAAGCCATAAGTTCAAAGAATTAAGCTTGTGTTTACTTTGTATCTAATTCGAATTTCCGCTTTTGATCAATACTTGTTTGAGCAGTGATTTTGTCATATTAGGCGGAAGCAGTAAATTTTATCACAACTATAGACATTTAGCTAGTAAAGCTTATATTCCGTAGATATCAATTATCAAATGTTAACTATATTTTAATATGGTTTTATTTTTTGATGATTGAAAAAACCGACCAGACTTTTTGGATATGTCGTATATTACGATATGTGTGGAATATAGTTTAGTATCAAGTGAAAAAAAACATGCTTCTACTGACATATACATATTTAAGAAACATAGATATATAAAAATAAGAGGTCAACATCAAGTCTTAAAATATTTGGTCAGGAGTTTCTACTAGACTCTAAAAACTAGGGACATAAGCTCCAAGGTGCTGCTATACACATTTACACATACATATAAGATTAAGATACTTTTGAAAGTTTACACAATATTCTCTCATGAATAAAAGAGTAACACAGTCTTTGTAGTACAATTATCGTTAATACTGATGCATTCACATCCATTTAAAATATTAATAGTACAATATTTGTGTAAAAATTAAATTTAGACTCATATACATACATATATGTATAATATATCGAAAAACTTTTTATATATATAAATTTATATTGTCAAGATTAAAATGGACGTGTGCTTAGAAGTAAAAGAATGTCAAAATTAAAAGAAGGCGTAAGAAGTGTAGATAACGTTTGGTTTACTGCTCTGCAAATCGCAATTTTTGCTTCTTTACAAAATCAATTGCGAGCTTATCCGTGGTTCGAGATTCCAAAATTTGTAAGATGGGATGACCTGGAAAATAATATTTCTATATTTTTTAATATATAAGAATCGCTCTGGTGTCGGGACGAAGAGCGGCGTTGACTTCTGCCACTCAACACGCAATGCCACCAAAATTCGGCGAATGTGGGGACCGGAGTGTCTTACCACTAAGTTCCTTCTGCCTACACTGTTGTGTGCGGGATACAGCGTGAAACTGGTTTAATTTTTTTTCATTTATATAAGAATATTAACATGAGGCCGTTCCTGAGGCCGCCGGAGCGTGCGACTGTAAACGCGATAGTTGTGGGTTCGGCTCCCACTCGGGGATTTACTTTTTTTTGATGCTTCAAAAATTCGGCGGAAAGTAGGAAAAATTAAGTCTTAATGGGAAACGGAGTGTTTTCCGAGGTTACCTCTGCCTTTCTTGGTATATGCGGGTTACAGCGTGATGCAAAAGAATATTGACTTAAAGATATACACATAAATGTTCGTCCATTTCCAATCCTCCTCCTTCCTCAAAACGGACGAACATTCAAGAACAGAGTGATATATTGGGAACTGAGTTTGATCAGTCTAGTATAGTAGATACTACGATAACTTTTTGTCTTGTCCTACTTTAACTTACTAAAAGGTTTCTCTTAGAGATAGAAACTTTTAAAGTACAACTAATGCCATAACGTCTATATAAACTTCTTAGACTTCTCTCACAATTGGCGTCCTTGTACGCGGTACATATATTGTTAAAATATTTATATTGGAGTTCGGAGTTTCTAGTTCATTCAAGTTGTTATTGGTTACTTATTAATGTATTCTATAAGGTATGCAAACGATACGATATTATCATTTTTAAGTTTCACGCTGTATCCCGCATATAGCAGGGTTAGCAGAAGGTAACTAGTGTTAAGACACTCCATTTCCCACTTTCCGACGATTTTTTTGAGGCATTGCGTGTTGAGTGGCGGATCTGATCTCCGGACTTTTACCTTGGTGCCAGAGCGAAGAAATGAAAATGTTAAGAAATAATAATTCCCTTTCGTATCCAATAGTCTACGTAATTTTTAGTCATCGAATAAAAGATATAAATTAAAGTAAAACAAAAATCTATTACACTACACGTTACATTTAAAAACATTAAGATTGAATAAGAGGTTATTGTTTCAGTGTATTCAGTGAATTAGTATTTATTAAAATTTTAATTTCTTCGCTCTGGTAACGAGACAAAGCGGGACTTTGAGTTCCGCTACTCAACACGCAATGCATCTTAAATTCAGCGGAAAGTGGGAAAGTGGGAAACGGAGTGTTTTAACACTAGGCTGTCTCTCTGCTATGCGCGGGATACAGCGTAAAACTGAAAAATATATACAAATAATATACTTACAACGATCGTGCAACTGCATTAACGGTAGTTCGACCGGCCGCAAGGGGTCGGGCGGCGCGTTGCTGTTGACGCCGGGGACGCGCGACAGCGACACGAAGGCTTCGCCCGCGAAGTCGTCGGCGGTCAGCACGTCCCGGTCCCACACGGACAGCGCCAGTGCTGCTTGCGCCGACTTGCACGCTTCTAGGGTTACACCGAATTCGAAGCATTCGTCCCATATTGGGTTGAGAGTTTTCTGTAAGACATTTTTTTTATGTAATATCTATTTGAATTAGATTCGAGTATTATAAGGCTATCGTGACGCAGTGGTACAAAATTTATTTGTAAGTGCAATAGTGATTGTGAGTTCGATACTCACTCGAAGAAATGAATTGTTTTCTTGTGGTTATTTGACGTTAGTAAGGGTAAGGTCAAGTTACTCTCTCTATTGTATAATATAGAGAAAATTAAATGATGAAATCGCCCTAGTATTTTCTGCATGAAGTGGTTGTAGGTTTAAGTTACACTTGTATGTTGTTGCCTGTTATAAACCGCTCTCAAGCCTGAGATCGATCTTGATCATAGATATGTGTAAGATATGTCTCTAGCTATGTCATAAGAGGAGCCTGGACAACATAATAATGTATACAATCGAACCGCGTACTTTAAATATTTATTTTAAAAAAATAAAATTCCCAATTTATAAAATAAACATTTATAAATAAGATAAACATTTTTCAACTTAATAAACATAAAATAAAACATATACCTTTTGAACGTTGGTACTTTGTTCGTGTGTTTTGGGAAAGAGTCGTTTGGGCAGCAATTCCAATACCACAAATGGATCGCTCAAGCCGTTCGGGTCGAGCGGGATCACATCCCGCGCGGAAAGTACTTCCACACACAGCGAATCGTGGTTGAAATACACTCTGGGATAATACATAAAATAACCTTAATTAAATTTGTGTACACTTATATTGAGGCCAGTCGTGGCGCAGTGGCACAGGCGTGTGACTATAAATTCGACAGGTTGAGATTCGATGATAAAAATATTAAATATTTCATTTTTTCGCGTGAAAACTCAACAAGATAATATATTTTATATTTACATTTCTTCGTTCTGGTGTTTAGACTAAGGGCGGTGTTAAGTTCCGCCACTTAACACGCAATGCCTCCAGAATTCGGCGGAAAGTGCCGCACGGTGTGTCTAATATTAAATATTTCATTTTCTCGAGTGGAATCGAACTTACAACCTTTCGTAGTTACAGTCACACGCTTGTGCACCTACAGTTCTATTTATAAGCAATATGTTTAAAAGAAAACCGATTAATAAGAGTTATATAATTAAAAATATTAACTCTTATAAAAGCGATTATGAAAGCTTAAAAAGAAAAATATACAATATTTATTTCTTTATTCGTATTTCTCTCCATTCGAATTTTAATCCCACTTAAAAACGGCTTGGCGAAATATTCAAATAAGAAGATATCGAAAACGATTATTTCATTTCAACGTGAAGTAAATTGAAATTTCATCGTATATTTACGTAAGACGTCGTAGCGCGACAGGTTCTGAGTTCGATTCCTACACGAGGAATTGGAATATTTAATATTTCCATTTTCCTCGCCCTGGTATCGAAAAAAAAAGCGCGGTGTTGAGTTTCGCCACTTAATACATAATGCTTCTAGAATCGAGCGTAAAATGGGGGAACGGAGTCTCTTAACATTAGGTTCTACCTGCCTACCCTTTTGTATGATTACTTTTAATTTCAAATTAAATTTTGCCATCGATTTCAGACAGCATATTATAATGATTTCTTAGTCTAGATTTCATATAAATATACAATCATAGCTTTCGAGTTAATTACAGTATCGGTTGAGTGAGCTTATTTAAATCTACAAAGGCGGCTTTGTAGAGAAGTTACAAATTAATTACAGACGCTTTATCTCTTTGATCCCTATAGTTTTATTTATATATACGGAATCATTTGGCCAAAACAGTGCTTTTTAACGTTTTGAGGTTTTATTTTAAATTTGGTGCTAGAAGGTGCATACCACTGATTTTATGTTCACTCGTTAAATTCTGTTTTAAGGAAACGGAACTTAAACATTTTGAGAAAAGAACTTAAGTATTTTTTTGATTTTTTTTAAGGTAATGGAACTTAAATATTTTGGGTAAAGGATCTTAAATATTTTTTTTCATTGATTACATAAATGTATAAATTTAAAAACAAATGACGTATTAGAATAGTAAGTTTATAGTTTGTTAAATATTTCGTTATCAAAATTTCATTATATATTTTAAAAATTTGTTATCATAGGTATATAGACAGAATAGAAGTTGAAAATTTAAAGCAATCAGCCTCACAGCAATAATGTGTTTTATGTTTTATTATATTTGATCTCCTTTTTTAAAAGATCGAAAAATGTTATGTAAATGAACCGCAAGTATTATAATGCTGTTACCCTGCACAAGAGACAAATAATAGTAGGTGGGTAGTATCTATTTGTTTTTATCATACGAATTTGGTGAAAGTTGCGTATTTGATGAGGCCGGTCGTGGCGCAGGGGTACAAAGTGCTACTGTAAAATCCATTGGTTGTGGGTTCGATCCCCACTCGAGGTGAAACAGTGAAATATTTATTTACATTTATATTTTCATTTCTTCGCTCTGGTATCGAGGCAAAGGGCAGAGTTCCGCCACTTAGCACGCAATGCCTCCAGAATTCGGCGGAAAGTGGGGAACGGAGTGTCTTAAATTGTCTAAACTAGGTTCCCTCTGCCTACCCTACTGTGTGCGGGATACAGCGTGAAGCTGATTTGCGTATTTGATAGAATACCTGACTAATATCGATCCATATGGCGAGGGTAATGGTGTACGAGACTGTTCCAGCAATCTATCCGCAAGCCACAGTTCTAGAAGTTCTTCGGTCGGTGCTTGATGGTACTTCATCCTTTGTTCTACTCGAGTCCATTCTGCATTATGTACTTCTGCCGTTGGAAGACCTAGTAATATTTTATATATATCTCTTAACGTGAATAAGACAAAGGTTCTGATTTTGAAAAGAGATGAAGAAAGGACGGAATGCAAGATCAGTGTAAATGGTAAGATATTAGAACAAGTGAATGAAGTGGTATACTTGGGAAGTATGTTGAGTAGAGATGGAAGATACGAGATGGATGTGGAAAGGCGTATTGCTGCCTGTAACAGAGTTAACGGAGCCTTAGCTGCATTGATGAGACGGCGAAACGTGAGCACAGCTGCGCGTTTGGCCGTACACAATGCAGTTTTGGTACCGACTCTGTTATACGGCAGCGAAACGTGGGTATTACAGAAGAAGAATGAAAGAAAGATGAATGCTGTGGAGATGCGATCTCTTCCTAGGATATGCGGAGTCAGCTCAGCTGATCGAATCCGCAATGAAGAGGTACACAGAATGGCAGGTACTAGCGAGGATGTCACGGTGAGAATGAAGAAGAACGTGCTCAGCTGGTTTGGGCACGTCGAACGAATGAATGATGAAAGAATGGCACAAAAGATTTATGATGGAAAAGTGAGCGGTAAGAGAGGTAGGGGGAGACCTCGGTTGACCTTCGAAAACACAGTATCAAAGATACTGGAGGAAGGTCACGTAAAAAGCATGTGGACCCCCCGACGGGCATGTATGAAGAGGTTGATGACAATAGATGAGGCGAAAGATATATGTAGAGACCGTAGCGTTTGGTGCTCCGTTCTCTCTGACTACCCCGCAAGGGATAAAGCGTGAAGTTAGTATAGTATAGTATCACTTAACCCATTTATTATTATTAAAATATATTTAGCTAAAGCTTTTAAATAGACGTCATGTACATGAAAAATAGCCTCGATAAGACGTTATGGATCACTTTACGAAGGTTAATAGATGCTAAAAGGTTAACAATTCATAGCACCGTGCAAAGGTCATTGAAGCAAATATTGTGAAAAGAAATTAATTAAAAGTTTGTTAAAAAGATACGTACATAATTTAGTTACGTTGAAGTTAGATGTTCACTTTGCAAAGTTTTTAATGTATTCATATTCATTTTTGAGGCCAGTGATGGCGCACCGGCACGAAGTGTGACTGTAAAACCGACTGGTTGTGGGTTCGGTCCACGCTCGAGGAGATGAAATATTTACTTAAATTTATATTTCCATTTCTTCGCTCTGGTGTTGAAGTTAAGCGTGGCGTTGAGTTCTGCCACTCAACACGCAATGAATGAAAGAATGAAAGAATTCGACAGAAACGTTCTTAACATTAGGTTCCCTCTGCCTACCCTGCTGTGTGCGAGATACGGCGTGTAGCTGATTTTTTATTTTATATTCATTTATATTTAACACAACATCAAAGCTATTTACTATTCTTGTTCTTGTTATACTCTTGTGTTGCTAAACATATTGTATGTACATGTCCATATAAACCTCCATATACCACCTATCGAGGTATCGACATCGATAGGTATATAGGTTACCTCGATAGGTAGTTAAAATTAAACGTGTCATGTTTTATGCTTAAATTATTTATAAAACAGCTTAAGAAATAACAAATATAATTAAAATTCCAGTGACGGAACGTACAAAAGAGAAAATGCGGAATATCTTTCCGTGTTGTTAGTTATGCTCTTTTGTTACTGTTATTTATGTCATTTTAATGTTTTTTTTCTAGCTTGTTAAGGAACTAAGATAACGATCTAATATGGGTATTAGTTAGTAGTTACATGGTGAAATTTGATTAAATATCAAACGTAAGCTTAATTGACTTTAGTTCTAAAGTTGCCTATAATTAAAATACGCTGCCTATACTAAATTTCGACAAACATTGTTTGTCTACTATAAAGGATGATAATTAAAGGTTTCCTATAAATATATATATAAGTTTATTTTAAATTATCAAATACCTATATGAAAATATACTTTTTCGGCATGGTCGGTATCTATTATAAATTTATTATTCAAACCTTTCCCTTCAGCATGGAAGAATTCTGCCAACAAATCGAGTGCTTCCCTCAGTCTGTGATGGTATACTCTCGGCTTTTCTGCTCCACCTGCATCTGCTTGTGCGGAAACCTCTTTCAGGACTGCGCTCCAACACCCCGCTAGGGCGCGAGTAAACGCCCGCGGTAACAACCACGTGTTAAGAGAAGACAAGTGCTGGTCTAAGAACTCCAGCAGTGGTGTTATTGCCTGAATCGACATAGAAAATTAATAAAAATTACAATAGGAAAACTGCCATTAACATAATCTAAAAGTTTTTTTTTTGCCAAAAATCAGGTCATGATAAGTACGCACATATAATCACTGATATTACCGTTGACATTTAGTATTAATTAAATCGACGATTGATCATTGAACTCATTCTAAAAATCTGTTATTTTTATACATTCCCCTATCATGAAATATCTATTTATTCTATAAAATTATTTCCAGACAAAGAGATTAAATCCACATCCTTTTATAAAAGTACATAAAAAAAGCTATGAAATTTTCTCTTCAAATAATGTATGATACGTATCACCGTAGAATACCTAGGAGACCAGAGGAACTCAATAAAAGCGCGTAAAAATAGCGTCGAGTGCGCTGAGCCCGCGTTATTAGTTTTATAAAAGTTATAATGGTATGTGGATAAAGGAGTCACTCGTAAACATAAGATGCCCTATTACTTATGCGATGTTATAAAACGTTATTGGATATTATTAAAAAGATAAGGTATAGATAAAGATAAGGATAGTATATAACAAAATTAGAAAGTAAAATTAGAAATACTACTGTTACAAATTATTAATATGTTATTAAATACTCAAGGAAATAAAATTCATCTACTGCAAACGATTATTAATACATAGGTGTATATTAAATACCGCAAATATGATATATTATAGACTGAATGCTCTTAATAAAATATAACTGGCCACATTCGACTGATTATTTTTTTTTGGAATTATAATTTAAATTATGAACGGCTTCTGCTTTAGTATTTCGTCTGTAGACGTCTAGTCATAGTCTTCGTAGTCTTCTTTCCTTAAAGAAAAAGAATCAGTCAGAGGTGGCCAGAGAAGTATCGCGAAATTATACTTGTATAAAACTATAAGTTATGATGAATGTAAGAACTTAATAAAACAATATTGTTTGTAAAATGTATTATTTATAACTAATGTCGTATGAACGTTGAGAATTATATAGAAAATGTCCTGGCTACGTTGACTGAAAGGCATACACGTACACATAAGACTGAACAGAGTGCTTTTACTTGAGTGCCACAATATTTTTTTAAGTCACTACTATATTTTGCAATAATGACATCTTTTATATTTTTAATACAACAAGTACATATTAATTGGACAGCAATCGTCCAAGCGTTTACGGCTTTCGTCGTCAATAACGCTAACAAGCTCATCAATAATGTATTCTGTTGTAGCCGTGCAACCTCTTCACGGACAACGAAAGCATTGAACGTTTCTAAGCAACTTACATAATTTTTTTAATTTTTTTTAAAGTAAAGTTATTTTATGAAATATTTTTAAGATATTGATTTGTAAAATGATACATAAATAAATATTAATATTTATGTAGTTTATTAGTGGTTTCTAAATATAGGAAATAGATGCATATAGATATGGATGTACCCATAAATCTTTTTAAATAAGATTTCTTGTAGCTTCACACTTTATCTTGCATAAACCGAATAAGCAGGGAGAACTTTGGGCAAAGTCACTCCGTTTCTCATTTCCATTTTATTCTCGAGACATTGTGTTGAGTGATAAAACTCCACACCGCGCTTTATTTTATCAGAATGGGGAAAAAGTGAAAATGGAACCCACAAGCATGGTGTATACAATCAGACGCTGTTCCATTGCTTTATGAGTTTCATTAGAAAATTAGGAAACAAAAAAATCAGTCGTATACGTATTACATTATTGTTAACCATAAAACACACGCGTTTTCCTTAAATATTGTCGACATTCAAATCTAGGAAGTGAGCTAACAACATAGAATAGATCCTATGTTATGTTATACTACATTGCGGATTCGATAACTAAAACTGAATGTTGATATTCTACGAAAAAGTCGCATCACTACTGCATTTTTTAAATTTATTATTGTTCTTTTAAATCGACAATTTGCTGTATCTATTCCGCGTTCTGTTAATGCATTCATAAATCTATTTATTTTCTTATTAGTAGTGTTATCCTGTTTGAAGGAAGTGTTGATATTTTAGCTGGGTAATGTTACCTGTGGTGTGGGCAGAGTGTCAGGTGACCAGGCGAGATGGAACACCGCCTTGCGAAGAGGAGGACGCGCGCGGGCGGCGAGGGGCGCTGCGGCGCGCGCTGCACGAGAGTCCAGGGTACCGAGGGCGCCTCGAACGAGTTGCCGCGCGTTGTCGTCGTTGGCACTAATAATTATTACTTCTCAATTATAGGACTATCATATTATAAGAAAATGTAGTTAGATTCGTTTATTTTTATGTTAAAAAGAAAGAGATACTCTAAATATTTTTTTATCAAAGTTGATAGGATTTTTGTTACTTTCGGGCAGAAAATTCGGGTGAAGTTAGGTTAGATTAAGTCAACCGATAGTAATATTGTGTCTATACATTACCATAAAATCGTATTTACCTTTCAACACAGATGTTGTTCTTATTTTAATCAATGCGTTTACTGTTTAGTTCACATTAAATAATTTACCGACGTATATATATAACAATGAATTAGAATAATCAACAAGACATCATATATTTAATATTTTTAGAAATAAATATTTAATCTTACGTTTTAAATGTAATAGTAGATCTTTTAACTTGTTTTTAAACACTATATGTATCTAAAATCAGCTTTACGCTGTATCCCGCAGTTGGCAGAGAGAATCTAGTGTTAACACACTCTGTTCCCCACTTTCCACTGAATTTTTCAAGGCATTGCATGTTAAATGGCGGAATTCAACGCCTGGTTTTTGCCTGTTGCCAGAGCGAAGAAATGAAAATATTAAGAAATAGTCATTCATTTCTTTGACTGGAGATCGAACCCACAACCATCGCGTTACAGTCACGCCCTTCTACGCCACGACCGCGTCACTATATGTATCTACATATATAAATATATATAAAGTTACAAAAAGCAGCTTTAGCTAATAAAAGTACCACAACGTTTTAATATATTGAATTAAGTAAATCCCAAGAGAAGTCTATTTAAGCTAACTCTATTTAGGTGATTGAATATTTCTTGTGGTTAAAGTCAATAAAATAATAAATTATTATAAAAAAAAACTATTGCTAATACTATTTAAAAATATAAACATTAACCGTTGTACTTTAATGCAAAATATATTATTTTTCAGCTGAACGCGGTATCCCACATAGCAGGGTAGGCAGAGGGAACTTATTGTTAAGACATTTCGTTCTTCACTTTTTGAGTCATTGCGAGTTGAGTGGCGGAACTCAACGCCGCGAAGAAATTAAAATAATATTATAATTTAATTTAAAATTTAATCCACAGCCGTCACGTTTACAGTTACAAGCTTGTGCCACTACGCCATAACGGCCTCGGTCTATATATAATAATAAAGTGTAAAAACACTTGCTTTTCTATTATAATACATACATAGATAGAGGGAATCCCATATGAATGCTTTGTAACATAATTCTGAATAACGTAGTCTCTAATGGCTCGAGCGTTAACCCCAAGGTTGTTTCATAAATCGCCCCTCGGGGCTCGTGTAAGATGTGGAGTTACAAGCTTTAACCATAAAAGGTAATAGAGGATTCTATTAGTAAATGTGATTAAATGTAATATGCACACGTATGTTTCTAGTAATATACTCGTATATTGTCATAATTTCATGAAATCGATTCATGTTGCCTTCATTTATTGACAGAATAAATGAAGGCAAGATAAGCCGATTTCCATTTTACATGATTACTGTCTATTTGCGTCTATTTATTTAATGATTTAGTTAGTAATTAGTTTCACGCTTCTTTTATACATTTATAGTACCTATCTACAATAGTCAGAGAAGATATAGTGTTAAGACTTACCGTTCTACGAGTACACTCCCCGCCATTTCACTTAACATTACTAACGATTTTGATATTGTTTCAAATATTAATTTAAAACAAAATATACATAAAAAATAACTTAACCGTGGCTTGGGAGCTCTCAAAATCTACATCATATAACTTAATGCAAGAATAATTTTTCACGGGTCTAATAGTCCCAGTACAAGGCGTTTGGCACTTACATGTGCTCGTCGTCGTACTCGCAGAGCGAGCGGCGCACGTACTCCAAGTTGTTCACGATCGTGCATATCTCCTCGGTTGTTTTGTTTTGACCTACGAAGAAAAATTCCTTTTTATAATTCGTTTCTATGTTAAAGCGTCTTAAATATTTAATCTAGTGGGCAGAGAGAATTACAGTTAAATATACCATTTAATTTTTAAAAAAATCAGCTTCAGGCTGTATGCCGCACACTGCAGGGTAGGCAGCGGGAACCTAGTGTTGAGACACTCCGTTCCCCATTTTCCGCCGAATTCTGGATGCATTGGATGTTGCGTTGAGTGGTGGAATTCAACGCCGCGCTATGCCTCAACACCAGAGCGAAGATATAAAAAAAAAAAAATATTTAATTTGCTCGTGTGGGATCGAACCCACTCACAGTCACTTTCCTTTAATTTTCACTTTTGCTGATTTGTTTCCACTTTGAATTAGAGAAAGGATAGACCAAGTTTATCAGAATGCCGCCTGACACCTTTATTAAATTAAATCTATATATAAAAACCGTGCTGGTTTAAGTACTTTTTATAATTATATTCAATCGCAAATCTAAACTGGCATACATATATCAGACATATGTGAAAAATATATCTAATAAATATTACATTTTTTATTTATTATAATCTCAATGATATCAGTTTCAAATCAGTCTCCCGTAGCTCGCTTTAATTGCAGGTATTATGTTGCCACCTCGTTAAGCTATCTAGCAATATGTAATATCTTATCGTATGTAAACTTATGTGTACGTAAAAAACAGTGATGTGCGAATTGGATTCGGCAACCGTGGGTTCCGTTCATTTTCATAAATGTAGGTCAACGGGAAGTACTTACAACCTTTAAAAAAAATAGAAACTTCATTTACGGGCGTAAATAAATATAAAAAAAAGCTTCACGGTGTATTCTGCATACAATCAAGCAAGGTAATCAGATGGAACCTAGTGTCAAGAAATTATTTTCTCCACTTTTCCCTCATGCAATGTGTTAAGTGGCCCAACAACAACGTCGCGGTTGTTATCAGAGCAAGAAAGAGGAAATAATTTATTACCCCTAGTGGGAATCGCACCCACAACCATCGTGTTTACAGCCAGACGCTGTGCCGCCGCACCATAAACGATCTCTCCACTTCTCTTTCTTTTTATATGAAATGAACTATAAATATACGTTTGTAATGAATTTTTCTTGTGATAAATATAAATCATCAATTTCAATCATCAATTTCTCTTGTGAGAAATTCATTGTGTAATTATAGATATAGATGGTTTTAATTATGCGACGAGTATCATTTAAACGCTCGCATTTTTTGATTGCATTTACTTAGAAACTAAATCTTGTATGTATTCTGTGCTTAAAAGGACTCTGGATAATAAGTTCCACTCAATACCTCCAGGAGTTCTTAAGACAAATAGACATTTTTTTAATAAGTTCTTTGATTTTCACGATTATTACACACCGGGTAGACAGTCTACCCGTGACCACGGTCTACTGCAAAGTGTTCGAAACGTCGGGTTTCCAAAAATGTATAAACATACAAAATATACGCGATTAATCCGGTTAAAATAGTTTTATTTAAAAAGACATTTTTTTCTTTTGATAGGTTGATTGGTAGGTGCGAAACCCTAAAAATCACATTAATAACACGGGAATGTTATTATTATTCAATTACCAATAAAAACATTTCGGTCGAGACCATGTACCAAGTTTTTACTATGCGCTTTTATCCTTGGCTCTTATTTGAAAAAAAAACTAAGTTTTAAATAAAGTCTAGATTTAAATGTAATTTATCCATTTGATTATTTTGGAAATTATTACTTTTAGAACATTAAATTATTATACTTTAAACGACATTTACCTAAACTAAAAAAAAAACAATTTTTATTAATAAAATGAAATATATAGCTACATATGTTTATTCCTTTTCAACATTTACAAAATAAATATTCATAATTATAATTTTCGACAACAGGTAAAATTAATAATAAATGTCTATTAATTATCGCGAGTGCGCTTTTAGTGGCAAGTGCTTACGTACTCGTACGTTCTGATGAAACATGTGTCGTGATTCCCGAGTGGGCAAAGTGAGCACGCTTGTGGTTTCCGGTGTAATGTTGGTAATATTTAATAATCTGTTCAAATATTATAACAGAACGCTGTATCACGCACGGTACAGAGTAGGCAGATGGAACCTAGTGTTAAGACACTCCGTTCCCCACTTTCCGCTGAATACTGGAGGCATTGTTTGTTGAGTTTCGGAAGTCAACGCCGCGTTTTGCCTCGATAATAGAGCAATGAAATGGAAATATAAATTCAAATAAATATTTTATCTCTTCGAGTGGAGATCGAACCCACAATCAGTCGGTTTTACAGTCACACTTTGTGCCCCTGCGCCACGACTGGCCTTACAAAAACAATTACATTTAAAAAATGTAGATTACATCTTTTAGAAGAAATGTGAATTTACCTTTTTTTCTTAAATTTCATCTGTGTCCAAACACAGATGAAATTTAAGAAAAACAAAACAAATGTTTGTTATACATTCGTTTTATGAAGATAAATCCTTGTAAATGATTCGTATTTTATAATCTATATCGACCAAAACTGACGTTAGTTTGGTCTTCATGTCATTAAGCAGACCAGAATTGTCAGCCGAGTGCGCTTGCTTCAAGTGCTACAAGAACGCTCCACTGGGACACGTGTCACAGTAAGTGAGCACTCAAGAGCGATCTTAAAGCATAAAAATGTGTTTGGTTTACCACTCGCTATACCATTTTAAGTCTCCATAATAATGTATACCTACATTTTAATTTTTTGTATATTATTTAATTTTCTCCGCTTAATCTCTTATATAATAAGACAGTAAAAATATTTTGTGTGTACATTTAGTAATTTTGACTGAAATGGATAGAGGGAAATAATAGAAAGCAAAAAGATTTTTTTTGAATTTCTTGTCTGTCTGTCTGTCTGTCGACATATTTTTGTCCGCATTGTTCTCTGAAAGTACTGAACCGATTTACTTGAAAATTTCATCAATTGCTTTGTTTTAACTCAACTTAGGTACTAAAGTTTGATTCATCAAAATCGGTTCATTAAAGAAAAAGTTATCGTCATTTGAATGAACTCAAGGCGTTAGTTTGCCTGCGAATATTATATAGCAATCGCGCTGGTAAGATTCCTGGCTAAAGAATGACATTCGAAACGTCTTGATTATATGACTGTTGATAAAAATATATATTTTTGAAGCACTATTATACAATATTTTAGACAATAAAGTAAACAAAATTGAATTGTTAGTTGAGATTGCTTTCATAAATCATAACAGTTAAGTTGAAATCGTAATTAATTCAACACAGAGAAGAACGATTTGATCTTCAAAGAGATATCAAGCAAATACATCGATTTTTTGGTTCGTTCGTTCGTTTGAAATAAATCTATAAAAAAATGCCTAAAAACATCTTTTCTACGTGTACTCTGTAATAACTATTATACATATTTACCAATTGTACATTTAGCTAATAATATGTGTAACTAATTTAAAAACTGTACAGGAGTTAATATGCAAACATTACAGGTATTTTACAAAGAATATTATGAATCCTTACCCAAATCAATAATTTAACATTTAAGGCTGTTTCTGAAGCAGTACATTAAATTTTTTTCAGAAGCAGCACATTTAACAGAGCTTTAAAAAACACAACATAGGTAAAAAGAACGTAATGTTACAAAAATATATACATATAATAAATAATTAGTTTTATGTATATTTTATGAATATCAAATATCAACATTGGTCATATTTTTTAGTTCGAAACAATCAAAAAATCTTATAGAAGTTACGACAATGTCGTAAAAATATCATATTAGAATATTACAGATTAAAGTAATAAAAAATCATATTAGAAGTCATTAGAGTTGTCAATCAATTCTACTTATTAAATCAAAATCATGTATTTTAAACGGGCGAAGCCGTGGGCGAAGCCGTGGGCGAGCCGCTAGTTTTTAATATATACAAAGGGTTCTTACAAAATTATTGCAATAAATTAAACAAAATAAATAATAAATCAGCATCCAGGATACTGCGTTCCCCACATTCCACCGAGTTGTGGAGGTATTGTATGTTGAGTGGCGGAACTCAACGCCGCGCTTTGCCTCGACACCAGAGCGAAGAAATGAAAATATAGATGTAAATAAATATTTAATTTCCTCAAGTGCTTATTGCGTTATTACTGGAAATAAATAATTTTGCTAATCGAATGGAACTATAGTAAATATATAATAAAGCAATAATAGTATATAAACTCACCGTGGTTTTCATAGTATCCTTGGTCAGCCAGGGCACCGTGCACGAGGTCGGCGTAGTGCAACGCGGTAGCGCATGCTGCCTCTAAGAGCCTGAGTCCTCCTCCCACAGTGCCCTCTTCCGCACCGCCAATTGCTCGCCACACCATACGCATGTGATATAGACTATATACGTAAAGAATTATGAATAAGTATTCTAAAATGTATTATATGAATCATCTATGTACTTAAATGTATGATATTTATTTAATTGTTTTTTAGTTTTTCTTACGTTTAAGTATCACTGAAGCCAGTAGTCAGACGCATTTATTTAATAATTATTTAGAATTATAATTTTTTAATTTGTATTATATGTGCAATAATTTCAATTAAAATAAAAAAAATCAGCTTCATGCACACAGCAGGGTAGGCAGAGGGAACCTAGTGTCAAAATGTAATGAACACCGTTCCCTACTTTTCGACGAGTTCTGGAGACTTTGCGTGTTTAGTGGCGAAACTCAACGCCGCTCTTTGCCTCGATACCAGAGCGAAGAAATAAAAATATGACTGTAAGTAAATATTTTATCTTTTCGAAAGTTTATTATTTTTGTTGAAACACGAAAATGTGTATCCACTAATATTATAAAATGTTAGTCACCTAAATTATTAAATGTTTTCGAATTGAATTTGATTAAATCTTTTTAAAAATTACAGGCTAGTAAATGTATCGTAATCAATTTATATGTGTTGTTTACTTACCAAGCAGCCGTATCCACAGACGATGTGCTGTGCTTAACGATATGTTCTCCTTCCACAGCCCGATCTGAACACAAAGGAAATAACAAAACTGTGACTCGAAAATTAAACGCATTTATAAATATATAATTTCTCCCATTTTACATCGCAAAACAGCTTTTTTTGAAAAAAAAAGACCAGTTTTTTTTGTTTTTCAATAGATTTTGCTTGTCTTTGTGATTGACTTTGTTTCAAGAGATGTACTAAATATTCTTCAATGAACTTAGGATTCTTTACTCTAGCGCGGCGTTCAATAACAGTTGTCCAATTTATGTAACCATTTCACAAATGTTTTCATATTCTATAGCTAATATTTTTTACAGTCCAGAGGCCAGTCGTGGCGCAGGGGTACAAAGAGTAACTGAGAAACCGACTGGTAGTGGATTCGATTCCCACTCGAGGAGATGAAATATTTACTTAAATTTATATTTCCATTCCTTCGCTCTGGTGCAAGCAAAGCGCGGCGTTGAGTTCTGCCACTCAACACGCAATGCCTCCAGAATTCGGCAGAAAGTGGGGAACGGAGTGTCTTAACACTAGGTTCCCTCTGTTTACCCTGCTGTGTGCGGGATACAGCGTGAAACTGATTCATTGATTTATTTATTTATAAAATATTTGTTCTAAATTTCACGAGGTAGACACTGTGATAAGTTGTATATCCCTTCTTAGTTTTTCAACGTTTGTAAAGATAACGTTACATAACTTTGCAAATTAGCTTACTAACGCGTTGTATTATATCTATTACCTAAGGGTAATAGACAAAAAAATTTAAATCAGCTTAACGCTGTATCCTGCACACAGCAGGGTAGCAGACGGAACCAAGTGTTAAGACACTCCGTTCCCCACTTTCCTCCCTCGAGTAGCCTCGAGTGGGGATCGAACCCACAACCAGTTGGGTTTGATTTTACAGTCACACTTCGTGCCACTGCGCCACGAATGGCCTCTAGGTAATAGATATCAAAATGAATTTGAAATCTAAATCTAAATTCTAGTCCTATATATCGCATATACGTCTTTACATACCAACACAATTAAAATTAAATTTAGTGATTAATTGCTACAAAGCCTGTAACGATCGTAAATTCGATAGAACATCAATAAAATTTAGTTTTAGTGTGATTTTTATCTATCTATATCTAAGCAAACATTTGAAAGCAATTTTTTATTTGTCGTGCCAATAAAAGCATTCGTGTTACGCGATCGTTTAGAACCCGATGCTTATCTAAATGGCGGCCGGGCTCTGGTGTGAACCTTTGCTCGACCTAGCAATTCGACATGACCTGTCTTTTTAAACACATTTATTTATATTCGAAGTCGGGTAATTGGAGGTTACTCTTTAATTGATATTAACTTTGTTTTTTTTAAATCAATTATATATTTTTTTTTATTTATATTTTTTTTAACTTCACACTGTATCACGTACTTAGTAGAGTAACCTATTTTCATGATGAAAAATGTAAGACAAACATTCCACTAGTAGCATCCATAGTGGTTTTATCTGGATATAAAGTGAGATTAGTTACGCCGGTTATTACTTCATCAATAGAATGATAATAAAATGTAACGCTCTTGTATTCAGCCGCTTTAGCCATTCTACGATGTTTATGGTAGATTTATCGTAGACGCCTCCCGGGCATAAATTTCATATTTTCACATATCAACATCTCGGGTTATGTTGTAAAATATTTTCTGATATTGTATTTTCTTATTGAATTCTGATACCACAGAAATACTGGAATAACTGGAACAGGACTGATCTTGTATCGAATTTATATAAGGATATATAACTTCAGCATGGTCCAGTTACCAGTAACTATAAAATCAGTTTCACGCTGTTTCCCACACACAGTAAGGTAGATAGGGAACCTAGTGTTAAGACACACCATTCTCCACTCTCCGCCAAATTTTTTCGAAGCATTGAGTGGCGGAACTTAACGCTGGGTTTTTTGCCTTGATGCCAGAGCGAATTAACACTTCATTTCCTCGAGTGGGGATCGAACCAACAACCCTCGCGTTACAGTCATGTCCTTGTGCCCCTGGGACATATGACCTCCAGTTTATGTTCTTTCGTGTCAATCGGAAGAAAATAATATGTTTAATAGTGACCTGTACCTATAGAGAAATTAGTGTAATATTCACACTGTATAAAACTGAGTTTTGATTGTTTGAGCAGAGATTTAAAGCTTGTGTATATAGATGATATATGTATGTATACATACCCAGCTCCACTGCCGCCCGCACGCGTTGTAAAGCCATGGTTTTAGTAACAGCCAGCCATCGATCGATCAGCGGCTCAAACCATCTGCCGAATTATGTGCTTATTTCAATATGTTGTTTATTGTATGTAAATTGAAATTAAATTATTTGAGAAGATTTAATTTAATTATTGGATATAATCGTTTTTCAGAGTTCTGTACCTTTTTAGGAAAAAGGAACCTTTATAAGATCACTTTGTTGTTCGTCTGTTCGTCTGTCTGTCTGTCAAGAGCCTTTATCTCAGGACCGCTTTGAGATATCGAATTGAAATTAAAACCATATACCTAAATCTACCGCCCTATGATTTCCTGGGATAAAAGTATTTCTACATTTTCTTAAAAAAATATATGGCCGTTTATATAGCAAAAAACAAGTATTTCTACACTAAAAAGGGAATCAAAATTAATAGGGTACTTCCGGTTAACCTAGAATTATGAAATTTAGCAGTTGGCATCTACAGATAGTACTAGTTCATGAGAAGTTCTGAAAACTATACATAGGTGGTTAAATCTTAAAAAATAGTAGCCTATACTAAACGTCGTTCTCCACTTTTCAGCGAATGCTGACGTCATTGCGTGTTGAGTGGTGGAACACAAAGCCGCGCTTTGCCTAGAAATCAGAGTGAAGAAAAGAAAATAAAAATTGAAATAAATATTTCATTTCCTCGTGTGAGGTTCAAAACCACAACCAGTCGGGTTTACAGTTACAACCCTGCGCCCTTGAGTCACCACTGGCCTCAAATGTCTTACTATACCATATACGAGTATTCCTTTTTAATTTTGCAACGACATACAAACTATTGCTGATTATCATTACCTTTTGTGAACTTTATTTAGCAAGTAATAGTTTCATGTTAAAACTGTAATTATTGCCTGAGATACGCCATGTGCAACATACCTCAAGGTAGCTATTATAGAATGGAAGTACAAACGGCTGCCGTAAACGATTGAGTGACACAGGCATTAAAATGAGCACGTATCATGTATTTGTGATATGTGAACCATCCAACATTTCATTTTTTTTAAGTGAATTGGAGGCTTAAGAAAGAGAGGAAAGAATTTTAAGATTGTTAGCAATATATTTTTTTTAAGATATTAAATATATATTGTCATGCTAATTACTAGAAAACAATAAAAAATATATATTTATTACTGTTTAAGTTAGAAATATATCAAGAGAATCACAAGAATATCTAATATAATATGTGGAAGTAATGGCATATATGTATGTACAGGAATTAACAAAATCTATTATATAAAATATAGTGTACCGTCAGAACAAACTCTACCTTTTTTCCTTACAAACGAATGCTAAACGTGACTTCAAATGTCTAATAATTCTGAATAATGTAAAAATAATAAAAAGGTCGCGATGATCAATAAATTGAAAATTTTAAAATTTAAATTTAGCAGATTTCACATAATTAAATTAGTACTAGTTTATTTACACAAGTAAATCGCGCAACAAGCTTTTATGATCATATAAATTGTGTATAATGAGGTTATGAGTTGATAGTTAAAATTTTAAAGAAAAAAAATATATTTTCTCCTTTTAAGTGTGAGTGTTTAAATAAAAGCTCTTTCTAAAAAAGTTTTTGTGCTTTTAATTTATTATTTTTTACTTATCTAATTAATTTGTTGACGGAAAAATGCTAATGTAATTGATTTTATTTTGTATTGAACAGGCTGAGTTTATGGAAGAGAAAGTTTGAGGAGTGTGTCAATAAAGCCAAAAGTTAAACAAAGTAGGTTCAAATCGAATTCGATCTCGTGGATTTTAGGTATACCTAAATTATTTTAGAATCTTAAATGTCAAGGGCGTAGTCGAGGACTTAAATGTGAAGGAAAAGTAGTTCCCATCCATTCACTTATGAATATAATTTTTTTACATTATAAGATCTAATTCTGAAGGAACTGTCATTTGGAAAGGTTACGCAAATACCTAAAGTATAAAAATAATGAAAGCTCCTTTCGATCCTCATAAAGTGGTGCCATATTGAGTTGTAAATTTACTTTATGAAATATGAATACCTTTTTCTATTTCACTTTTATAAAATATAAAAGATTTTTCTTTTGAATATTTTTGAAGACTTATTTTGATAACATCTTATAAAATGTGATGATTAAATTAAAGAAGATTTAGATTCAAATATAAAAAACAAAATGTGTACAAAATATGAAAGATACGTTGTTAGACTTGAACCTATTTAGGCGTTTAACGTAAAAATGGCGTATAATCAATTAATTTATATTCAGTATGCGTTAAATTTTGATAAACCCTACAGAAAATGAAGCTAACGTTGATATTGTAATATAATTTTTTATTTTTATGAACAACAACAATTTTTTGATAAATTTTGGACAATAAGTACGCTTAAATGTATTTGAATTTGATTACTATTTTACAAAATCAGGCTCAGGCAAAAATCTACTATTTATTTTATATTTTTTTAATAGATTTTTCAAAAAGTGATCTTATTTTACAATATAATAGAGATAGAAAGATGGCGTATTTTTATATCATTGGCTTAGATTGTAAACCTGCTAAACCCGTTTTTGTTTTTTTGGTCATGTAATGTACATTGTACATGTACCTGACATTGACCTTTATTTTTTATTTTAACATAGTAAAGTATATAAAACAATTTCCAAAATTCTAAAAACCTTCAGATAATACATATATACTCACAGTTTTTAAAATATCTAGTTTGCCTTTAATGTCAGCCTTTAATGTCTGAAGCTAGTCGCGGCGCAGCGGCACAAAGTGTGACTGTAAAACCGACTGGTTTCGGGTTTGATCCCCACTCGAGGAGATGAAATATTTACTTTAATTTATATTTCCATTTCTTCGTTCTGGTGTCTCATTTCCATTTCTCACTTAACACGTAATACCTCCAGAATTCGGCGGAAAGTGGGGAACGGAGTGTCTTACACTAGGTTCCCTCTGCATTAAATCATTTGATTTAATGTCAATTTGGTTAATAGGTTTGTTAGAAGATTTACACTCTAAACCAACGATATGTTTAATGCTTGTAACTTAAAAAATTGAAATGGAACATACTTCTAAAAGATTAGTTATACATCAGTATTTTAGTATGAACTTACTGATAGGCGTCTAAAAGCAGAGGCGGCGGGTCGTGCGCGGCGTGGAACGACGGCGTCGGTGAAGCGGCGGCGTAAAGCTCTCTCACTGCCGCCAGCACTTCAAAAGGCAGAGTCTTTGCCGACACTATGCACACTACGACAGAAGAAATTTTGCTGTTAATTTTTTTTAAGTTTTTTTTCTGTATTTTTTTTAAAAAAAAAAGGATGTTAGTGTGAGCTTAAAATTTCTTTTACATATATATTTTTTTGCTTAACATTTTACTATTTTTTTGTAATGTATGTCAGTCATTAATTTAACATTAAAAGTTGTACATAATGTAAGTTTTTAAACTTATGACATGTAACTTTTTTAATTCTTCATAGTAAAAAAAAATGACCAAAGTAAAAAATATTAAAATGCACAGAAAACGGGAAAACTAACTTTGAACAGTATTAGCATATTTCTTAAAATGAGCTCTGACGCATATTTTAACTTAGTTACTAAATGACATCATAGTGTAAGTTTTCCGGAAGTTTCGCCCGGGCCTCATTTGTTATTCAAAGCACTACCCGCCCTGCACGCGAGGCTTATCTTAAAACAATATTTATGTATACATATATATCAAGACGTTTCTGTAAAATAAATGTCATTCAAAGCTTCTAAAAAACCATAGACTAGTGGGTATTAGATTTTTTTTTATTGTTTGCAACAAATATGTCAATTACGCAAGCGAAAACAGAAAAAGTGAAACACCTACTCTTGCATATAAGTAAAAAAGATAATAAAAAGTTTATCTACGATTATCGTTGTAGTTAGTTACATTTATATAAACATTAAATAAATGTTTTTAGGTACAAATTTAAGATATTTGAAACAAATGCCTATATAAAATTCTTATTATAAGTTTAAATATGAAAATATTATAATAAACTTACTTGCGTTTCCGTGTTCATCGAATAATTCCTCTTCAGCGACTCCACACCAGCCCTCAGCCACCCAAAGCTCAACACAGTGCTTAACGTCCTCAGATACCTGTTAAAACTTCTATAAATTAATACATTTCGTAATTTTGTTATAAAAATAGTCTTGGACGGAAATCGTTATGGTTACGGTAACAATAAGCAAGAACATAAAACTGAGTAGGTAATATTTCCTGTATAAAATCCATTTCACTATAAGCTTCACGTTTGTTACAATCACTTTATTATTAAGTGAAAAAAATAACC
The DNA here is from genome assembly GCA_013421005.1 of Heliconius erato x Heliconius himera. NCBI lineage: Eukaryota > Metazoa > Arthropoda > Insecta > Lepidoptera > Nymphalidae > Heliconius > Heliconius erato x Heliconius himera. The sequence continues at coordinate 1,941 of JAATLQ010036541.1, read as the reverse complement.
CAATAAGTACTTTATAATTAATACTAAATATTATTGTAATTTTTTTCACATTCAACTATAATTTGTAGTAGTAAATCATTTTATTTCGTGTCGGCGGTTTATTAATTTATAGTTTGTATAAGCAACAATAAAATCCATTAACGGAACAGGTTATTACAATTTTATGGTAAAGTGAAACCAAATTTAGCTACAATTAAACTTTGGTTATTGGGTGTTAAGTATTTTTGAAATTGCTGTTTTTATAGGTTAATGGAAGTTTTAAAATTATTTCCAACTAGAGGGCGCGCGCGGCTTCGCCCGCTTATTAGGAGTGAATTCTAAAAAAACCACGAAACACATGTTCAATAAAATATTTTTAACAGTCTGAATTTAAATTTTTATAAAAATCGGTGGCAATTTAAAGATTTTTCCATATAAACTTTCAACCCCTTATTTGAACCCTTAGGGGGTGAATTCTTAAAAACCATGAAACACGTATACAATGAAATATTTTTAAGAGTCTGACTTTCAAATTTCATAAAAATCGGTACAGATTAAAAAAAAAATCCATACAAACTTTCAATCCCTATCCCATCCCTTTAGGGTTAAAATTTTTCAAATTCTCTTCTTAGTGGATGTCCAGAATATGAAAATAAACATCTGCCCAAATTTCACGTTTCTATCATCAGCGGTTACGGCTCTGCGTGCGTCTTACCTCAGTCAGTCAGCACAAGTCCTTTTATATATATAGATAAGCTATAGAAAATACGTTTCAGAAAACATATAAAAATTTGAACGTGCCGGGACTTGAACCCGCGCCTCTTGGTAAACGTTCTAGCGCTGTGACCACTTGTGTACATATGTAAGCTTCGCGCTATATCACTCCGTCTCCCATTTTCCGCCGAATTTTTGAAGCATTGCATGTTGAGTAGTGGAACTCAACGTCGGGCTTTTATCTGGGTGCCGTAGGGATCAAACCCACAACCGTCGCATTACAGTTTTACCTTACAAACAAAAATATTCAGATAAGGTTAGTAGATGATTATATGATTAACTTTTTTGTCACATCTATATTTTTTGGATATAATTTACTGTTTACGAGAAAAATCCAAAATGTCCAAAAATTTTACTCTCAACTTTGACGAATTTTAAATCTTTAAAACTTAAAATCATGGGGATTTTTGATATCTTTTTAAGTTCAAATAACTATTCTTAACTGACATCATTGAAATTATTGTAATTGGCATTATTGATAATTGTCATTTGCTACAATAAATCATAAATCAGCTTCACGCTGTATTCCGCACACTGCAGGTTAGGCAGAGGGAACCTAGTGTTAAGACATTCCGTTCTCCACTTTCTGCCGAATTCTGGAGGTATTGCGTGTTGAGTGGCAGAACTCAACGCCGCACAATGTATTGTTCTATTTACGTTAGAGACAGTTCTAGACCATAATAAATGTAAACAATAAAACTTAAAACACGATCTTTTATATATTTTATTACGTCTCCATATAGAAATATATACAATATCGAGCTTTTATGGTGCGAAATAAAATATCGCGTCCTTTCAGCGAGGAATAATAGCTCGGTAGGTATTTATGTTAGTTGCCCTAGAATTTCTGTAATATAAAACAACGTACATACGTAGGTACTTTAAAGACAAGGAAACTTTTAGAAAACGCTTACAATACTTTTTCTAATCTTCTCTATCTCTATCTCTATATCTTATAAAATAAGAACGCATTTCGTCTCTGTCTGGCCTTTCTAAGCGATCTTCTTCGAAACCACCCAACGGATTTTGATGCGGTTTTCACCATTAGGTAGAGTATTTCTCAGGGAAGGTTTATATATAGTTTATTATATGTATATTTTATTATAATTTGACATAAATATGATAAATGTGCATAAAGTCCTACCCGTTGAGACACTTTCACGCATGCGCTGCTTTAATGGTAAGTCC
>JAATLQ010036540.1:25969-39745 GCA_013421005.1 Heliconius erato x Heliconius himera | reverse complement strand
ACATTGGGTAGGTCATAGAACATTAGCATTTAAACTCCTTCCGTGTTTCTGCAAGTCCGATATAAATCAAGTTTACTGTTACCAAAGCTACGATAGCTTTGCTTCTAATATTCTTGGAATTTATATGGAAGTGCATTAAAGTGTTGTGGGTTTTAGTTCGAGTTGAAGAATATTTATATTTAATATAATATACATTCACTAATTAATTTTTCGAAGCCGTCGCGGCACAGGGGCAACGAGTATCATTGTAGTGCGACGGTTGTGGGTTCAATCACAACTCGAGAAAATTATTATGAATTTCTTCACTCTGGCACCAAGGCAAAAATCCTGGCGTTGAGTTTCGCCACTCAACATTCAACGCCTCGAAAACTTCGGTGAAAAATGAGGAACAGAATGAGTTCATACTATGTTCTTTACCCCTACCCTTCGGAGTGCGGGATACAGCGTGAAGCTGATTTTTTAAAATTAATTCATTTACATCAATCAGCTTTTTTGTCCTTGTATGAACAAAAAATGCATAGGTAGTATGAATACATCGATTTCGCGTTTCCAGAGCGATGAAATAAAAATATTTATTTTTTCCTGAGTGCGGATCGAACTCACAACCGTCGCACTTCCGACACTTCTCCTCTACGGCACAATAGCTTTAACCTATTGCGTATTGATTGGCTGATCTGAAGTTAACAATTTTTTTACCAAAGCTGTAATACGCTTCGGATCCGATCCCCAGAACCGAGTTTGTATACAAAACCATTGCTAACAATCAATTACTGTACCACTGCGCCACGCATGCCTCTCTTAAATATAAATAACAATATTTGGAAAGAATTCCACAAGAAAACAACGAATTCATTTTCATTTAATAGAACAAATATTTTAATATCGCAGTGACTGGATTTGAAAGCGTATCTGATCTTGTATTTGTGGGAAGATATTGAATTAGTATGCAAAGTGGGTTATCAGATTGCTTTTTATAAATCTTTGTGCTATTATGAAAGAAAGTAAATGAATAGATAAATATAATATAAGCAGATAGATGTTTATTTATTTAGATATGGCCGTCTTTTTATGTTAGTTCAGATTTTATACTTGAGTTAAAGCAAATTGCTAAAATCATTAAGGTTATCTGGTTTCATGAGAAAAGGAGTCGTCGTAGCTTTTGTCTGTAAGCGAGATTAATAAAGCTGAACAGTTTGTTTGGTTGAACGTGTCAATCTAAGGAAGTACTAGTTGAAATTGTAATAATATTTTTATTGTATAGTCCATTTATTGAGGAAGGCTATAGAGTACATTGTATCACGTTAATCGTTTCCTGCTGTAACTGCAGTAGGATTCACTTCAGGTTCATATGATAGAACGTTGCATGTGTTGTACATGTTTAGTTAGTTTTTTTCCTTTGATCACGAAGACAAAACTACAGATAAAAACTCAGTAGCTAATATATTACGACGTCAACAGAAAATAAGGAATTTAAACCTGTCGTGGCGCGTGGCTACACGCGTGCTATTGTAATCGTGACCGGGTGCGGGTTCGATCCCGACTCGAGGAAATTAATTAATACATTTTCTTTTTTTGCTCTGGTAACGAGCTAAAGCACGGCGTTGAGTTTCACTATTCGCAATGCCTACAGAATTCCTTAGAAACTTATTAACGAAAGTGTCGGGAACAGAGTGTCTTAGCACTACGTTCCCAGGTTCCTCTACTCTACTCTATGTACGGGACACAGCGTGAAGCCAAAGAACAAAATTGTCCATGCAATCAATTCTTTCTTGAAAATAACATATATAGTATATGTAGTAATATTAAGATACTATATCCCCTCGAGACATTGCGTGATGATTGGCGGAACTCAACACTGCGCTTTGCCTCCTTACCTGTCTTAACACTAGGTTCCCAAGTTAATCTGCTTACCATGTCATGTTCCTACTGGATACAACGTGAATCTTAAAATATAAGAGAGACGCAATGGGAAATATTTCACCATGATAGCATCTATGAGTGTATAAAGAATATAAGTAGATAAATATATACAAACAACAATATCACTTAATTTGTTTTCAAAAGACTCGATCAAAAATCGAATCCGCTACTTAATAGACGACGCCGCACAGCTATCCAGCGTCTGACAGTAAATGCGACGGTTGTGTATTCGATTCCCATTCAAGGGAATATATTATTTTCTTGCCCTAGTGACAAAGCATAGCGCGACCGTAAATTCTGCCATTCAACTCGTAATATTTTAAAAATGAGAATAACGGAGTGTCTTAACAATAGATTCCCTCTGTTTGCCATTCTATGCGGGAAAAGTGTGAAGCTAAAAAATATATATATTTTCAAATATATTTTATACCAGATTGGTATCTACACCTGAGTGCTAATTAGATAAATCTAAGCTACATATGTCACATATAACACATTAATAAAAAAGGCTTTTAAAGCCATTTACTTCCATATCTCAGGAGGCACATATCTTCGGCCTCTTAAGTATAACACGGTCCTCACGTAAAACAATTTGCGCGGCCGTAGTTTACGGTCCTTTAGACTCTTATAGGTTTTATCGTAGTTCTGGAGCTGGAACTAAAAATAGTTTAAAATTCAAATATTTTTTACTTATAACTATTTAGATGCGCTTATTTTGCCTTTTGTTTTACATTTAAAATAAATAAATAAATATCTTAACATTTTTTAAAGTGTTATTCCACACTTAGGAAATAAATATCTTTACGCTGTATTCCGCATATCGCAATGTAGGCAGAGGGAACTTCATGTTAAGATACTCTAAGGTAGAACTAAACGCCGCGCTTTGTTTTGTTACCTCAGCAATAAAAGAAGTACATTTCCCTAAATGGGAATCGAGCTTATAATCGTTACCATCACATATTTCAACCACCGGTCATCGTGTGGTGAGGCAGTGGTATTCGACTATAAGCTAGATGGTCGTGGGTTGAGTTTCCACATGGTTCAATAAAATATTTAGTATTTAAATTTCCTCGCTCTGGTAATAAGGCAAAAAATTCGGCGAAAAGTGAAAAACGGAAGTCTCCTAATGAGGAACAGAGTGTCTCAACACTAGCTTCCCAAATTCCCTTTGTCTTCGCTGCTTTTACCACACAGCACGACAGAAAAAAATAATAATAAATTGGACTTTACTTTTTGAAGTCAATCGTAGCGTGGGTTACAAGTGTGTGCGTGGGTTCGATCCCCACTCGAAGAAATTAAATATTTAATATTTTCATAACCTCGCTCTAGTAACGGGGCAAAAGCGTTAAGTTCTGCCACCAGAATTCGACGGAAAGTGGAAAACGGAAGTGTCTTAATGGGAATAGACTATCATAACATTAGATTCCTACGTTCTCTCTAGCTACCCTGCTATGTGCGTAATATAGCGTAAAACTAAAAAAAAAATCTTATGTTAAAACACTCTGTGCCTGTATCAAAAAAAATGAATTCATTGTACCAAATGTGAATCGAACCCGTCGCGTTTATAGTTAGTAACTGTGACGATGCGTTACGATAATCTTTTTCTGATTGTATTTTTAAATGAATGTGTATTTTCAAGGTATATAGAAAATTTATTGCGTCAAGTATGTTGCAAGTAAGTTTCCCTTACGGCTACAGCTTTACCTAAGGAAAAATGAAATGAATTTTTCCACATTATACATTGTATCTCGTTTGAAATCAAAATATTATTAACGTAACAAGAAAAACGCTGTATAATATGGTTCACTTGCTTAAAATAACATTATTTTTATTCTATAAAACATGTTTTGTAGCAGGATAATATAAATTGATAAAATTATAAAAGTAAATTTTTATGTTCTTGCTCTGGCAACGAGGCAAAAAATCGCGTTTTGAATTTGGCGGAAAATCGGGGAACGGAATGTCTCAACACTAGGTTTAATCTGCCTACCCTGCTGTGTTCAAGATACAGCGTTATACTGATTTTTTTAAACAAATTCGAAACCAGTCTGTGCTACGGTGCAGTGGCACAAACGTGCGTCGTTAAGCTCAACAGGTTGTAGGATCGACTCCACTAGAGAAAATGAAAAATTTAATACTTTTATTTCTTCGCTCTGGCAAAGCACGGTTTACGCTACGGTTTACGGTTTACGTTAAAGCACGGTTGTTTTTTGAGGCCATAGTGGCACAGTGGTACAGCGATTGGTTGTGGGTACTAGCCCCACTTGAGGAATGAATTATTTCCATTTCCTCGTACTGGCAAGTTGCATTGAGTTCCAACAAAGTTTCGAAAATTGCGCGGTTCGTGGAGAACGGAGTGTCATAACACTAGATTTCCTCCGCTCCACTATTCCCTAGCTATAAGCGGAATACAGCGTAAGGCTAAAAAAAATTAATATATTTTTTCTTCCTTATATTTGTTTATTAGTATGAATAAATGTCAGATGTAAACGACCTGATTTTTATCGTGGTAACGTAAAGAACCACATTTCGTTCCCAAAGGAAATTAAATCGCTGAAGTACCGACGAGCGGTTTTAACCAGCGTTCATGTTAGATTAGATGATTGGTTTAGCAAATGGCTAAAAGTAAAATATATTTACAATAGTTTAGGTCAGTTGTAGCGCAGTGACACAAGCGTGTGACTCTAAACGCGATAGGTTGTGGGTTCGAATCCCCGTTCGAGGAAATAAAATGCGTAACATTTACATTTGTTGAGTTCCGTCAGTAAACCTACAATGCCTCCAAATCTGTCAGAAAGGGAACTGAAGATTCTTCAGGAAATCGAAGAGTCTTTTTTTTATCCAAATAGCCAAATGTTCATATAGATATTTATTGGCCATAGAACGAGAATAGTTCTAACATTATGCAAAGACACGTCTACCACACGAGCATACGAGACGAGACGCTAATATGTTTGCGCACCTGTAGGTACCTTCTAACGCACAAGGCTTTCTATTTATACCTATGTCTACATTCTAATAAATTAAATTGATATGTTTTTAAAGAAAATTGTGGCTTAGGTATCGTCTCAGTTTTTTTTTGTTTCACTTGTAGGCAGAGGCACCTGTGGAACCTAGAGTTAAAATACTTCATTTCCATTATGAGACATCGTTTTTCACTTTCCTCCGGAGGCAGAAAGCATTATGTATGGACTGATGGAGCTCAACGCCGCGCTTTGCAACGTTACCAGAACGATGAAATTAAAGGAATTATAATAAGTTAAAATGCTGTTATATTTTTAAATAAATTTGCAACAAATGCCACCATATATGTATATTTCAAAATTATTTCAAAACATTATTTTAGTCTCGAATGACACTTTGAATAGAGTAAATTAAAGCGATAGAAATAATATTTTTTTATTATATTTTACTTACTAACCTAATTCAAGTTAATTTTCATATTTTTATAAGTTTAAGTTTTTATAAGTTATATGATGTCATATATTTAAACGTTAAAGACCAGCCAAGTTGAAGTCGGACTCGCGCACAGCGAGTTGTTTATGATTGATTATATATCAAAACGGCAAAAACACTCTTGTCGTATCGAACTCCCCCCTCAATTTTTTATTTTATTCTGCCTTTTAGTATTTGTTGTTATAAGTTAAACAGAAATACGAGTACGTCATATGTAAAAAATCAACTGTCCAACGGTCCGTCCATTTGTCACCAGATATCTCACGAACTGGGACTGTCTGAGACAGACAGAAGGGTGAACACACAGTTATATGAAGCTGTTATTTTTTTCTTATAATATATCTTCCATGTATAGAAACCGAGCAGTTACGATTTTATTATAAGTATAGAGTGGAAGTGTCAGCACCACTTTAAATAAAACCACAGTTTTAACTTTTTTCAAACAAAATAAATAATAAAATTATTAATATATTTTTATTGTTGTAATATGAAACCGCCGCATACGCCTCATTCCAAAATCGAGTCGTAGGTATTGTCGGCAAATTTTAAAGTTGATGTTGATTTATATTGTCTCAAACATAATAAATTTGTCTCTGTAGAAACAAAATAAATAAGTTGTAACAGACGTGTAAGAATTCCAACGTTGCTTGATGAGAACGTATGGTATAGCGCTTGGACAGTTTACAAGATGCGCGGGTTCGAGTGTGTTTACATTTTTATACATTTTGTTAAAATACTTTATATATTTATATAAAATGAAATTACACTCTATATCAGACTACTAAATTTACCAGTTTCATTTGTGTATTAAACTCCTTTCACTTTGACAGAAAGTTATCCTTAGCCTCAACTACGACAACAATCCGTAAACTTGATTACAGCCAATTTGTACGGTGAGCGACGTTATGAGTTTTGAATATTTTCAATCTAATTAATAGTTCTATGGATAAATTATGTATAGACGCTTGGTTCTGTTAATAATATAATACATTTCTTTTTAATTTACCTTTTAACTTTAAAATTTGACGAAATCTTTTCAATTTCTCATTGAAAGCTGCAAGCAAGCAAGCAGTATCTTACTTAAGTGTACTCCAATATCATATTTTTTTTCTTTTTTCTTTTTTTTCGCTTCACACTATTTATTATTCTACATACAGCAGGAAAGGTAGAGGTAACTCTGTATTACGATACTTAATTCGCCAATTTCCGAGTATTTAATAGCGCTGAATGGGAAAAAGTGCGCTGAAAATGAATCAACGTCGCGCTGTGTATATCAGAGCAGATAAATGAAAGTAATTTATGTATATTCTTACCCCTAAATCGAAATTGAACCTATAGTCCTCGTGCTGACATTCATACGCTGTCCCACTTCGCCACGGTGAATTAAGTGTGATTTGTTTCAAATGTAATATTATAAGAATCAAGGCTGTAATATTTTTATATAGCGTAATTTTGAATGACATAAATGTTCCAAAAAAACTAGTATATATAAAATTTCTTCTAGAATACACAAAATAGGAATGTTTCAGAAACTATACTAAATCCTTTCGCTAGTGTACTACAGTAATATATTCACCTACCCAGTATCCACGTTCCATATTTTTTCGTAAATTACCCAAGATTGGAAATAAAAACCCGATAAGCTCTACGTGAAAGTAACATTTCACGGTAACGAAGTTTTCTGGTAGTTGGTCGCTATTTCAGGCGATCTCTGAATAAACTAGGTACTTACTACTTACATATATATATCGACATGATTAAGGTGTACGACGCTAAGATCAAAAGGTTGTGGGTTCGATATCTACTTGGGAGAATGAAATATTTAATATTCTGTTTTCATCGCTTTGATAACAAGGTAATGGGCAGCGTTGAGTTCCGCGTTGAGTGCCTCGATAGTTCGGCGGAAAGTCGGAACGACTGAGCGAACGGAACTGTTAAGACTAGTATTAACACTTGTGTTCACCGACTCAGATTTCCTCTTCTTCTGTATTCCGTATATGGCAGAGACGACAGATAGACAGAAACTAGTGTTGTAGACACTTCGTTCCTCATGCGCCATAAAAAATTCAGGACACTGCGTGCTGAGTTGCGAAACCCACCGCCTCTCTTTGATGTAAATATGCTCCTGGGAAGCTTTAATTCAAAGTTAGGTGTGTCTCCAAAATATAGTGTACTTTCTGGTAGTTTGTTCTACCGTTAGAAATGCGGTTTAATCTTAGTTCCTTTCAGCAACTTTCATCAAAAGCTCGTGTTTACGCTCACGATATAGGTATATGTATATATTTTATACATTTTGCACGAAAATTGTATGCTTACATTTAAATAATTATAATATTAGGATTAGGAAGCTCTTTAGTTTTTGTAACATTTTTATTGTTTTTCCACTCCAATGAATGTATTAATAATATAACCTAAGCATTTGTAGGGGTATTGCAATAATTAATATTCGAAAATATGTATATCTATATATAAATGAGACATTTTTTAATATTTCTAAAGGAATAATTAAATATATAGCGGGAGAGCCAGTAACAAATTATTGACACTAAGTTTTCTCTGCCTACCGTTAACCCTTTACCCAAATTACCCTCAACAAGAACTCAAACACACAAAAAACACACAACACAAACTTTATCCTTTTAAGAGATCTCAAATCATGAGAGAATGTATTACCATAAATACAATTGACTGTATCCAATTTGTTCTCAGAATAGCAAGTATACAAAGAGAGATACAAGAGTCATCATAAAATTTATGACTTTGAAGTATTCTTGAGGGGCGCCCGGCCGATAGATAGATCGACGTTAATTGACTTCGTATAATAAAAGCTCCTTGAATACTTTTTGAGAATATATTTACTATATTAAGATGAGCAGAAAGAAATAAAACTTCGGTGTGGCTGTATCATGGACTTGGCCGTTTGTTGTACGTGAATACCTTTAATACCTGCCGTATTCTAGAGGCATTGTGTGTTGCGTGGCAGAACTCAACGCACCAGAGCGAAGAAATGAAAATATAAATTTAAGTAAATATTTCATCTCCTCGAGTGGTGATCGAACCCACAACCAGTCGGTTTTACAGTCACACTTTATGCCACTGTGCCACGACTGGCCTCAACTTAACTGGTTATATTTTTTAAATGACACAAATGACATTCAAAATATATTGAAATTTCTAGTAAAAGTTAAATCAATATAGATATTACCAAACATTTTTAGAGAGTTTCAATGTAATACAAATTGAACTTGTTTAGTATGAAGTCTGGTAATGAGCGGTTTTGTGAGTTACAACGTTAAAACCTTCAACTATAATAACTCCTGTAGTAAGTAAGATCAGGCTCATAATCGGGTATAATATTAGCGATAATTATGTATATAATATATTCTTTTAAAATTAGACTGACTGTTGACACCAAAAGTAACCAAAAAAACTCCTTTTACGCAAGGTACGCACAGAGAACCTAATTCCGAGACACCCCGTTCCTATTTCGAGACATTCATACCGCGGTGTGTCTTCCTTTCAGAACAAGAAAATGAAAATATTTTGTTCCCCAAGTAGGGAAAGAGCTTATAAGCGTCGCGTTTACGTCATAACGGCTTCAATTGCAATCAACAAATATTAATAAAAATAAAATCCTCAATTACTCAAAGAAAAGAGAATCCCATAATAAATCAATTAAAATTATTTGGTGAGAAAACCGTGCACGTGCAACCAGTTTATTATGAGCTTATTGATTTACAATGTAAATATAATATATAAATGAAGTTTAAGTGGCCAAGTGTGAGTTAAAAGAGGGACTCTTTTAATTATGGGTTTACTAAGTAGCAAGCCTGGCTACAACGGGTATCGCCAGTAAAAAATACTTTGTTTCAAATATGTTTTTATGAAACACTAGCAACCCATATCATATAAAATCTTTATATAAATTTTAGCCAATGTGTTATTTGTAAGATATATTACTGTAAAATTTCATCTAAATCTGTTGAGTAGTTTTCGTTTCAAAGTGGAAAAACAACCATCCTTAAATATTTTCATATTTATATATTGAATGTAGGAGGAAAGTTATATTTGATCTTTAAAAAAATGCCTATCTTAAAAACTGCTGACTGAATCTCATTTAAAATATTGATTGAGATCTACTGACGACTTCAAAGGCATACAGTTACAGTAGGGCTTTTTATTTTAGGTACTTACTTCGTAGCTTTCGAAAATATCACATTGTTTGGAGATTACACAAGTGAAAAGTGATTGGTAAAAAAAAGTTATAGAAAAGAGAAGAAAAAAAGACAAATTGTAGCGAAAAATAGATGATATAGGTAAAACAACTATTTCAACTTAATTTTATTTTAGCTTCACGCTGTATACCGCGCAGAGAAAGATAAGGAAACAGGCAAAGGGGACCTAAGTGCCTAGTTTTAAAACACTACGTTGCCACTTTCTGCTGCTCTGATCTTTGAATTAGTTTCCTTAATACGGAATTGCTACGCAGTTTTTCTCACAGTTACAAGCTGCTACGAAAGCCTGAATATATAAAGCAATGTAAATTTCAAAATCACCATAAGTAATCATACACCACTTTCCTACTATATATACAGAATAGTACTACCAATTCTACTATAGAACTGTTGGTAGCTGACAACCCGAGCATCTGTGCTCAAATTTATGAGCTTTCAGCCTAACTTATAAATAATTTATTGTTGTAGCATTAAATAATCTATATCTATACTTATAATAAATCTGTAGAAAAGTCGTTTCTGTACATTGAAAATATTTAAAAAAAAAATTAGCCAGGGTGTTAAAGGATAATTAACAGAATCCATTTCCAACATTTTTGGAATTTTTGGAATTTTTGTCTGTTTGTCTGTTTGTCTGTTTGTCTGTTTATCTGTTTGTCTGTTTGTCTGTTTATGTGAACACGTATCACGTAAAAAGTACACAATAAATTTAAGCAACTTTTATACATAAAAATTACAAATAAATCAAGGTATGTTTTAGTGTTTATTTCATTGTAATCGCTTCACTCTATCAAACGATATAAGTATTTAAGTTTTCAAGAAGTTAATATTTGAGATAGTAAAAATCGGTACCAGTAACGCTATCTATTGACAAAAATAGTAGGTACTAACGAATCTTGATACTCTCTTTCATACGCGTAACGCTATCACTAATTGCGATGGGATCTTAAATAGATGGCGCTGTGCATAAAAGAAAATATAGTTTGGAAAGGTTACCGCAACACTCTATTAAAAAATAATGTACATAAAGTTTTAAAGATATTAATATTTGAAAAAAAAAAGAAACATACGCAATGATATCTATTGACTACATATGATAATGATTGTATATATTATCATATTGTTGAGTTATTATCTGCTTAACATTAATTACGTCATATAAGTGTAATCTATACTTATAATAAATTTAACATAAACATAGTAGTATTTTTCTAACAATGTTCGAATGGTTACAGTTCAATTGTAAGTCCAAAAGAACGACTTTAGAAACGTCTTATTTATTTGACTGTTGATAAATTTACGTATTTTTAAAGTACAATTGTTCATAGTACTAACTACAAAGTATACTAAATTGAATTGTTGGTGAAGATTACCTTCGTTACAGTCTATCTTAATTCGTAATTATGTTAAATAACAGTGATAAAGAATGACTTAATATTCAAAGAAATATTTTGAATAGGTTTTTCAAAAATTGAATATTTATTGTATTTGTGTCATAGAAAAAAACCATTAGGTACAAATTTTAATCTGTACTTAATTTGATACAAAATGACAACTTAATTAGTTATTCTTTTGGTGTATATATTCATGAAACTGGTACGAAATTCTCGGGCATGAGTACGACTTGAACTTGACCGAAAATGTTGATTATTTTATAGATTATATAAAAATGCCTAAAAACGTGCTTTCTATGTATATTCTGTATACCAATTATATATTTAACTAATAATATATGTTACTAATTTAAAAACTGTACAGGAGCTAGATAAGTTATTTTACAAATAATATCGTGAGTACTTATCCAAATCAGTTAATTAATAATTAAGGCAGTTGGTAATATCTATATTTCTTAAATGAATAATCATGTAATTCAAGCGGGCCAAGCCGCGAGCAGGCCGCTAGTATTATAATATTATTACAAAACATAGCATTCGCCGTGTATACGTTTCCGGCTTAGAATAGGATCACCCTGGTACTGATGACGTTGTAAGAGGCGACTAAAGTGCGTGTGGGAGAGTCACTTCGAAGCAATGGCAACCCGCAAGCTAACAAGCTGACTCGATGGGATCGTTCCACTCCCGGCATTTAAAACTAATATACTATAGCTTCTGTAATGAACACTCACTTTTTAGATGACTTTACGAACATACGAATGGACGCTATATCATATACTTAACATATATAAGAGGGATTAAAATAATTAAACCACCTTCAAGTACCTGTTTATTGACTAGGCCTAGAATAGGCCCTTTAAACATGCGTGGATATCTATATCTCAAAAATAACTTAATCGATTTTGATAAAACTTACACTACTCCTTAAGTTTGAACATACAAAATTAAAATTAAAAAATATCATTTCAATATGACTCTACCGAGAAATTTGTGGACAAACATACTTGTAAGCTAGGTAAATGTAATTGCAATAACATCACATATCTTCATGTTCATTTTTTGTTTCATTAAAAAGTCTAAATAAGTTTTTCAATAAATAAAAAGCTCTCTTAATTAAAGATTAACTTTCAATAATAATTTAAGATAACCTTATTTTTATATAAAAGAAAATACTGAAGGACAACCCAGACCTCAATCATTTTTCCAATATCATTATAATTTCTGAAGTACCATTGTGGGTCCTTAAACTTTTAACTTCACTTCTTATGTTTACTCGCCTCTTTATGTTTAAGTATGCATTTTTAAAAAAAGAAATTTCGAAATAATGTTTCTTTTATAAAACTTCAAATTGCGAAATGTGTAGATATTCTTTCTAGCAGTGTAAACCTTAGACGAGTCACTCAGCCCTTCCCCTTTTTTCAAGAGTCCTTTTAATAATTGCATGACAAAAGAATAACGTATGGTACGACATAAGGTTAAAAGACACAACTAAATATATGTAGAGTTTATCTTAAAAATGAAAAAGGTGTACATTTAAATCCAATTCCGGGAAACTAATATTAATTAATATATTTACTTTTACCTACCAACACGTAACATCTGAGTCGGTCGATGTAACATCGGAGCGCTCTGAGCGGTCGTGATGGGTTCGAGGGTTGAAAACTTTTAAAGTCTAGTCTTGAATCGTTGCATCACAAAGAGAGATAACGGTTGTGTGTTCGTGTCTTATTTAAAGAAATGATTTTTTTATATTTTCATTTCCGCTGGTAACGACGCAAATGGGCGTTGAGATCCGCTACTCAATACACAATGCTTGTTTTCAGAATTCAGCGGAAAGTGGGAACCAAAGTGTCTCAACGAGAACGGAGTTTCTTAACACTAGGTTACCTCGCAACTGAGTGTTATCTGCTAAGTGCGAGATCCTGTATCCCGAAGCGTGTAGAAAGAAAAAAATTGCAAGAAGTTAACGTTGTGTAAACGAAAAGTTCTCTTTAAAGCATGTGTAAACTTTCATTTCAGTACCCATCAATGTATGAAGTAAGGTCCCTCGATGTTTGTCTTTGTTGATTTTGTGGACTTTTGACTCCTAACAAGTTCTGGCAAGTTCGCAATGGGCTTTGTCATGCGTGAAGTGTGTATTTAGTTCGAGAATTTAATAATTCTGATAGACCTGAAACAGAGTTTTGCTTATTTATTTACTTTGAAAAATTGGATCGTGGACTGTCTGTGATAAATTGTCGATTTTATGACTGAATTGACAGGGTATGATAGTTGATAGTATAACGCGATGGTTATGGATTCAATTCTCACTTGAGTTAAATTATTATATATATTATGTTCATTTCTTAGTTTTGATAAACAAAATTGAAACAAAATTATAATTTCTATTGTGTTGAATTTATAAAATTAGATAAGTGAGAAAAGAGGAATCATAGTATTAGGTTTCCTCTATCAACCTTGCTATCGGGAAAACAGTTAACATAGGACTCGTTTGAATTATCTCACGATTTTGAGCTCTAAACACGTACCCCAAAACCCCAAATCCTCGCTAAGGAAAACAGATACATTCCTAGAATGATCCGCGAGGCTATTGAAATACAAAAACATCCTAATTTCAATAGAGAGGATGGCTGGAAGCTTTCTACCACCTGGGACCCACTCATAAAATCATTGAAGTCTCAAACCCACCATACCAGAGGGCAAGATACTATCAGCTCATTCTGCAGGAATCCAGGGCAGTACGCGAGGCAATTAAGAAATCGTTGGCGGTA
>JAATLQ010036540.1:0-17602 GCA_013421005.1 Heliconius erato x Heliconius himera | reverse complement strand
TTCGATACCAGCTCGTGTCGATATTACTTGAAACTTGAGCTGGATTTAATATTTCAATAAACTTCAAGTTGGTAAGTTAAGTCGAAGTAGACTTCGGTCAAATAGTTTTAATTGAACTATAGCGTTTACAGTCAATTAATGTGTTATTATAATATAGTGGACTAACAGTAAACTTACGGAGAAAGAGAAGGAGATAAATAGCTTATATATTTTTTCTAAAAGACTCAAATGTATTTCTACATACATATATGTATGTCTCAGATCAGCGTTTAACTGTAAGCACGACGCTTGTGAATTTGATTTCTATTCGAAGGAATTAATTATTTTAATTTCCTCGTTGAGTCAAAACTACAAAAAAAACTCAACGTATCAAATATTGGATTAAAATAAGAAACTTATTATTGGATTATATTATTATTGGATGCAAAAACAAGAAACTTAGTTTCTTAACAATGGCTTCTATCTGCTTAGCATGTTTGTTTATTTATACAAATCAATATAGCTTATAAAGTTATAATCTTTTAAATTATTAATTTTATATGCAAAATATGCTCATACGTATTGAAGTTCCGTTTCAAATTTGTAAAACAAAGCAAAATATTTGAACCAAAATAAATTAAATCATATTCACGTTGTATCCCGCACATAGCAGGGTAGGCAGATGGCACCTAGTGTTCTGGAGGCATTGCGTGTTGAGTGGTGGTACTTAACGCCGCGCTTTTGCCTCGACACCAGAGCGAATAAATAAAAATATAAACCTGCTGTAACTTACAGCTAATATATTTCTTAAGCGACCAAACCAATTAAGCTATGCAGAGTTCAAGAATTTAAGACATTTCAGTCGAGTGTACGAGTCCGGTCATATGTGAATGGAAAATAATGAATGAATTCAACTAAGCAATTCTTAAAAAAAATAAAATTCTCGACCTTGTAAGAAGACGAAGCGCGGCATTGAATTCCGCCATTCAACTCGCGATGTCTCGAAAACTGTCTATACACATTTTACTTATATCTCTGTGGAATTGAACTCTTATACTATCGAACTCTCTTAATAAAGTATGTATCCTATTATGATTCCCTTTTATAAGAATTTAATTATTAAAGTAACTAAAAATTTTGATATCATTTACCCATTTCAAAGCTTAACTAAGACATATTTTATTCTCAAGAGGTTTTGTATCTTTTGAATAAGCACAATACTGCCGCATATTATTCATACATTTTGCAGGTAGCTATAATAAGTTTTGTTATGATTTAATAAATAAATAAAAATATAGGTAGGGAGAGGAGAACTGGAGGGAAGTGTGTCTTCCCTTGTCGTTCCCCATGCACCTAAATATTCTGGAGTTATTGTATGTTGAATGGAGGAACTCTACGCCGCCTTCCTTGTGCTTGAGCGAGGGAATCAAAGTAATACATCAACCTGTGTGGGAATCGAAAACGAAACTGTCATGTTTACAGTCAGTTTACAGTCGTTGTGCCGCTACGTAATATTTTTACCAATAAAACAATGTGGTTTCCAAAAAGAATTTGTAGAGTAAATATTTACTATATATGTTAAATTAGATGCCGACCAGTAGAGTCGAGAGCTCTATGACAAAACTTCAAAGCCACTGTAGTGGGTGGAAAAGTCAGCTTTTTTTTATGAAAAATATTTGTTCGTTCACAACCATTTTCGAAAACTAACACGCAGTACCTGTAGAATGTCATCAGAGTATTTTTGAGACGGAGTCTGACATAAAAAATTAAAAATTAAATAATTCAATTTAGTTATATAAGTTATATTTAGTTATGTAAATCTTCGAATATGTACATATATTTATGTAAATATCTGGCATAATATGGAGCAGTTAGGGAGAATTAATCATCTAACAATATAGTTTCACACTCTACACAGCGGTAGGCAGTGAGAACTTCAAGCTAACTTTTACGCTATTCAACCGAATTCCAGACCTTATGTATATAGTGGCGGAACTTAACGCTACGCCTTGCCTTGTTACCAGAGCGAGGAGATGGAAAAAATCAAATAATATGTATGTACATACACACAATCCTCATTAAAAGTTTTCAGTATCATAGTTAATATTATATTTTAATACCAAAGTATTGCTTAAAGTACTTAAACTAAGTCAGTTTAATCTTTGAATCTGAATTTAAAACATAAGTTACTTATATTCCACTTACTTAAGTTAATGATTATAGCCGCCCACGTCCCCGTAGCGAGCGAGCAGAAATGACCTCGCTCAGTTTTAAAGTAGTAGTGTAGCGAAGTATTTACAAAATACAAACCTCTTTGTTTGTGGCAATGTAAGCTTATTTTATTGTAAAAAGAGTCCGTTCCGCCTTAACATTACCAGCTCATTTCTCTTTGGCGGTGGAAACCAAGCAAAACCCATAATTTCTAACCCATAAACCCATACTGTAGTAGGTTTGTTTATATCCGATCAATTAATCAAAGTATGTGAAACTATGATTAATTCAAAAATAAAAAAAGGCGGCCAGTCGTGGCGCAGCGGCACGAGGTGTGACTGTAAAACCGACTGGTTGTGGGTTCGAGGTTCCCCATTCGAGGAGATGAAATATTTACTTAAATGTATATTTCCATTTCTTCGCTCTGGTGTCGAGGTTAGGCGCGGCGTTGAGTTCTGCCACTCAACACGCAATACTTCCAGAATTCGGCAGAAACGAAGGGAACTTTGGGGAACGAAATGTCTTAACACTAGGTTCCCTCTGCCTACCCTGCTGTATGATTAATTAATTAGATATAAACAAATCTGCTATAGTAATGCTTAGAAAAAACACGGTGTTAATTTCCGCAAATATTTATTGACTGACTGAGATCACCTGTGGTGATAAGGCTGCTCTTACACCAATATTTTTCATTCTGTTTTTTTTTTTCGTTTTGTGAATAATCATGTTGGTGTAATAAAGTATTAAATAATGTCTCAGAATTGGAATTGTCTTTGCACTGCTAAAAAAGAAATAAAATTACAAAAGACAAAACACACAATCTATTCTATTTTCCAATATCCGTAAGTTTATTTTAAAGAACCCTCTTTGAAGTCTTGCTATTCTACTTTATTTTAACAGTACAAATAACAAACTGGGACATACACCGTGTATCGATGCATCCATATATGAACGACAACGGTTATTTTGGTATGCGATGGTCTTCAAATTGAAAATGTTTCTTTTATATTTATGTAATAATATTGTATAAAATATTATATAAGTCACCGTGGCGGTGGAATGGTGATATTGAAATTATAAATTCTGGTACGATTCCGTATTGGGTACTTCTTGTTAACCTATAATTATGAAATTTGTGAAATAAAGTTAGAAATTTATTAGAATAATTTATTAAATTTATTAGAGAACCAGTGACATATCATACTAATATGTTATTTTTTCTGCTTAAGCAATCTATTACCTTTATATATAAATAAAATCAAAATATATGTTAGTGATTTCAATATAACTGTGTTATTTCAAGTTCATAATTATAGTTGTTTATATGACACTATAGCACAAACACAGATTTAATTTTTTTATATATTTGTCTTTCTGATTGTCAGAGATAACCTCCGGAACTGCTGAACCGATTTTATGGGACTATCACTGGAAGATAGAGGGAGTTGTGGAGCAACACATAAGCTACCTATGCAGATTTTATCTCGAGATTCCTGCGGGATTGGGAATTAAGAAACTGAGAAAAACGGCGCTTACCGCGCATGAGTGCTTACCCCTCAAATAAATAATTATGATGTAATGTAACCAAACATTTTTCTCCTATTTGGGATTAAAAATAAGTGAAATTAAGGTTGAAACCATAATATGTTTAGTGTATAACAAACAGTATAGATAAGAATACTAGTAAAAAAAATATATTTCATAAATTCTCTTAACTTATATTAAGTAAATAAAAATTGAGGAGCCGCGGGCAGGCCGCTAGTATAAAAATAAAGAAAATACTCACGAGTATTCACAAGCAAATGCTACCGACGCATAATTTATCTCCGATAGAGGCTACATGTTTTTGAATGTGACAAAGTGTAACACGATACAATATAGCTTGATTACAGTATGATTTAATTTATTTCACGCTGTGTCCCGCGCATAGTAGGCCAGGTGGAGGGAACCTGGCAACCTAGTGTTAAGACATTCTGTTCTCCATTAAGACACTTACATTACCTACTTTTCACCGTGCCTTATGTCATTGCGTGTTAAGTGGCGGAAGTCAACGCTACGTTTTGCCTCGTTACCAGAGCGAGAGAAAGAACATACTAAATATTTCATTGCTCCAAGTGGAAATCGAACCTACAAACGTCACGTATACTATTGCACGCTTGTGCCCCTAGAAAATATTATGTATTTATTTAATGTTAAATACATAAGATGAGCCAGTACCGGAAGAGTTTTACATGCATATATCTACAAAGATAAATATAAATATAATGTGTGTTTATTTTAAACCTTTGTGACTTAAAGCCTCTGAAATTTTATAGAAATATTCAACTTCGCTTTGTAATGTTAGCTTTAAAATTTTACATAAAAATTCTATATCTACTTCAGTTTAGATATGTTTGATAGTGATATCAAGTGTTTGTGACATTTAATGTAGACTGGTCTTGTCTTATAGTGTAGTAGCGCAACATAAGACGAGAGGCTTCGTTGATTTGTTCGATTCCCATTTAGGGGAATAAGTTGTTTTCATTTCAAGACAATAAATTAATTTCATTTTTTCACTTTGATTTGCCCAGTGGCGGGTTCCATCGCTCAATTCGCATTGTTTTGAATTTGGTTGGTAAGTGTAATTATCCCTCGGCTTGTCCTGATATGCGGGTTAGAGGGAGAAAGTAAAATAAATATATTTATGGTTATTATTTTCATTTAGTTTCACCCTATATTCCGCACATAATAGCTTAGGCAACGAAGGTAACTTATGAGACACGACGTACTCTATTTTCAGTGAATTCTGGAAGCATTGCGTGGTGTCCGAACGGAGCTCAACTTCGCGTTTTGCCTCGTTACCAGAGCTAGGAAATGAAAATATTATATATTTTATTTCCTCGTGTAGGACAGGAACCCATAATCTGTCGCGCTTACATTTACACTTCTTGGACTCGTGAAGTATCTACTTAAAATAAATAAAATGAATAAATCAGCTTCACGCTGTATCCCGCACACAGTAGGGTAGACACAGGGAACTTTGTGTTAAGACACTCCGTTCTCCACTTTCTACCGAATTCTGGAGGCATTGCGTGCTGAGTGGCTGAATTCAACGCCGCGCTTTGCCATCACAGAACTCCACACCAGAACGAAAAAATAGAAATATAAATTTAAGTAAATAATTCATCTCCTCGAGTGGGGACCGAACCCACAACCAGTCGGTTTTACAATCACACTTTGTGCCCCTGCGCCAGGACTGGCGTAAGTATCTACGTTTAATTAAAATAAATATAGTGTCTTTGCCAAGATATTTTACATATTATATTTATATTCTTCGGATCTGAGTAGAAATTATAGTCTACAACACAACAACCACAACAACTTACGAGCAACCAAAAGTCCTATCATCGTGTAACATCATTACAGCTGTTATTACGCAACTGTAAATTTCTGTGGGAAACTACGTACGCGCTTAAGTAAAATTTGGAGAGGTTGATTCTATTCATAAGATTACAATCTTGTATCGATTTCTGCTCTAAATTATGTATATTGTATCCGTAAATGGACAAAATATTACGTAATGTTTGCTATTTATTAGTCGATACTTATCAGAAAACATGATGGTTGTAGGTTCAATTCCCGGGTTATTTTATTCCAGATCTGGTAAAACAAAGCGGAACTTAACGATGCGCCGCTTTGTTCTAGTTCTTAGCCTGATTTTAAACGAGAAGTAAATATCATTTAATTTTTTTTATATACGATTGCACCTTTTATTTAGGCTGTCAGCGGTAAAAACATTTTCAAGAAATACTTGTGAAAGTAGTAAAATAACGTTGAAAAAATGAACTAGATGAGAACAAATTCGTTTTTTTATATCAGATATAGCGTTGCTTAAATTAATTCGCTCGTAGCGAAGGTTGTGGATCCCATTGCCAGTGATTGGGAAAATACATTGTTTTTATATCCCCATCTGGTAGACGAAGTGCGGCGTTGAGTTCCGTCAATCAAATCGCAATGTCTCGAATTTATACAATGTAAGCAGCATACAGTAGTTTAAGCAAAGGGTACCTAGTGGTGAGATAATCCGTTCTCAATTTTCCGTCCAATTTAGGAGACATTCCATGTTAAATGGTGAGACTGCGTGCCGCGCTTCATCTTGTTACTTTATAGTAAAATAATGAAAATAATTCATTCCCCTGAGTGCGATCGAAGCCAGAACCATCGCATTTACAGTAAGATGCTGTGCCACTGCACAACGAGAGACACTAGATTTTATTACTTTTAAACTAAAACTTTTTACATTAAACTACCGAAAATATTATAATATACCCCATTTTGCATACAATGTTGCCAAATTACGAATATAACTGCTGTTTTAACTAAACTTTCAAAACACATTTGTAATATTAAGTACAATGTATGGAGGCCAGTCGTGGCGCTTTAGGCACAAGTGTGCGACTGTAAGCCCAACGGTTGTGGGTTCGATTGCCACTCAAGGAAATATTCATTAATTTCATTTCCTCGTTCTAATAACGTGGTTAAGTGCGGCGTTGAATTCCGCCATCCAATGAATGTCTCCAGAATTTGGAACGTTTTCTCTGCCTGCCCTGCTGTGTACAGCTATAAAAATAGAACTCTGATTATTGTAATGATAATATGTGCATAATATTAAATTTGGTTTTATTGTATTTATTTAAACGTAATTCTTAAAGTGCTATTGAAAATCTGACTTCATTCTGCTTGCGTGGACTGAAGATATAAAATAGAAAATCCCAGTGTTTCCTGTTCCCGTAGCAATTTTGTAAAGAAATTCTCTTTAAGCGCTCCCCTACACTCATTAACCTACAAGCCAAATTTCAACTTTCTAAGTTGAAATTTGTAGTTTACAGTTGAGTACGGCGCTAAGTTCCGCTATATCAGTGCGATGTTTATAAGTCTGTTAGTAACGGAAGTCCGTTAGTGAATATAAATAAAAAAGTTATAATTTGTTTATCGGTAAGCCGGTTAGTCTGTTTGTCCGTTTGTTTAAAACTCTTTTTGTTGTACCCATAGCTATTAGGCCTGGAAGGCTATGTTAGATTTTGAAAACAATCACACCTGACGCTGGACCACAGTAGACCAGCTAAATTATAATAAATAATGAAATACTGAGAAAAAAGATCCCTTTGTTATTTTCAACATTAGGAAGATAAATTTTTGTCCAAATTATTGAGAATTCAGGCCATAATATTTTCATTTGTTCGCTTTAGTACCAGGCAAAAGAGCGGTGTTAAGTTCCGCCACTTACCACACAATGCCCCGAAAATTCGGCCCAAAACGGGGAAAGGAGTGTCTTGACACTAGGTTCGCTCTGGGTACCTTGCTATTTGCAGGTAACAGCGTAAAAAGTAAGTTAAAGTTGAAACACTTAAAAGGAAGTGGAGACAATTTGCCTCCTGTCCCCTTAGACTTAAATCAAAGAAATATGAATCAATAAAATCGCTGAGTTGTATAATAATATACTATATAGTGTTATTTTTTTCTGTGTATATGTTTTATTTATTTTAATTTACTATTTTTCATTTATTTTAATATACCTTAACAAGCAGTTGGTACCATATTTGCTTATTTTTTACTTAGAACAAAAAAATAAAGTTAAAAAAATATATACTTACACGTATAACAATTATTAAATTACTTTCTGTTTCAAAAGAGTTTTCATATGAGGTCTAAATATATATGAGAGGCAGCATGTCTTTGAAGTTATTTTATAACTGAGCGAATATCAGAGCTGATAATTTGGATGATATGGTATTCAATACATGTAAGATTTCGTATTTAAATATTGAGTGACAAAATCCGATCGTAGCTATGAAAATATCTACTTCACGCTTCAACCTGCATAAACGCGTCTACAGAGGGAACCGAGTGTTAAAACACTCCGCTCCCCGCTTTCACTTAATTTTCCAGACATGGAATTTCGTAAATCGAGAGGCGGATATCAACCCCGCGCTCTATCTCCCAAATATTATTTTCTTTATTAATAAATTATGTATAAATAAAAATATGAGCTGCCAGGTATAATAAATATATCAAATTAATTTTGTTTCAAAGCCGTAATGACGATGTATAAATTACGTTCAAAAAGCATTCACTTTACGACTCACGAACTTTATACCATTTTTCAAGCGTTTCAAATCGCTTTGTGATATTAAACTTTGCGTAATATCTTATTGTTATATATTTTCGCATAATTTTTTTTAGTAATATAGGAAGGTACTATTTTTTTTTTAGTTATAGAGGCCAGTCGTGACGCAGGGCCACAAGTGTGGCCGACTGTCATATACACGACAGGTTGTGGGTTCAATCCCCACTCGAGGAAATGAAATATTTATTTATATTTACTTTGTATTTTTTTCTAGTGTCGAGGCGAAAGCGTGGCGTTGAGTTTCGCCACTCAACAAGCAAAGCCTCCAGAATTTGGCGGAAAATTACGAACAGAGTGTCTTAACAGTAGGTTGCCTCTGCCTACCCTGCTCTGGGAGGGATACAGAATGAAGCTGATTGATTGATTAATATATATATATATATATATATATATATATATATATATATATATATATATATATATATATATATAATATTTGTCTTAGTGAAACCGTTTCGCACTTCCCGTTTCCTGTAAAATTTATCTCACACTCCCTTAAACATAAACAATACATCAGCTGAGCTTAAGCTCTTAAGAAACATTAAGTAAATTAAACTCTTTCCAAATTCACTGTATTTTAAATTATATTATTTAAATTATATTAAAGTGAGACAGACACGGTTCAGTGGAATAGCGTCTGACTCCTGCTTCGATTTCCACTTGAGGAAATTATTTATTTTATTTTTCACTTTCTGGTTAGACAAATCGTTGCGTTCGTTGACTTTCGAAAGTCTTTGAAAAGTGGATAGCGGTACTCCGCTTGTAGACACTTCTTGACGCTGAGTTCTTTCTAATCCTGCCATATAGTAAAAAGCCTGAAGCTCTTTGTTTTATAGTATTATGTAACTTTTTCTTATTAGCCTATCGTTTGTTATGTAAGAAAATAGCTGATATTTGTAACTTAACCTCCAATACATTTGTAAAGTAAAGTAAAATTTGATTTCAAATGTATATAAATGCATCAAATGAGAAATATGAAAGATTTTTTTGTTGCAGCTTCCTGTTATATCCTGAATTTAGCAGTGTAGGCACGGGTAACATAATGATAAGACACTCTGTTCCCCACTGCAGCGAGTAACAGTGTAGTGGCGGAATTCAAAGCCGGACAGAACACAAATTTTGGGCCAAAATATAAACTTGTCAAGACTACAGCAAGCAAGCAAATGAATAACGATCAAAAGACCCTGTAAAAAAAAGGCTATTGTAGTATTCTTCATACTAGATTCTAAACAAGATTCTAAACAAGATATATCATAGGGTATCAATTTTCTATACGTTAAACTCTTGTATAAAGAGGTTTTATAAAAGCGTTAAGTTAGTTTATGAATTTAGTGACTTTTAACATTGTATTGTGTGACTAAAATAACGATATCGTGGTAATATTGATAGGTAGATTAATGATTTACTTAAATAATAGCTTTTGTGGATTCGATTCCTATTCGACAGAATTAATTGTTTTAATTACGCAAAGAGCAAATCACAAGGAGAGGCCTTGAGTTTTGAAACTTAAAAAGCATTATGCTTTGAGTTTCAAAATGAGAGATTCAAAATTTGAAAATGTGTAGGGACAGAGTGTCTTAACACTAGGTTCTAACGGGATCTACCGCTAAGCTAAAAAAACTGAAAACAGATAACACAACTGAAGAAAATAGCACTTCGCGATATCAGCACAAATATTTGTTTTAATTTTGTTTAAATCTATTTCAAAATGTTTCTTTGATGTAAAATTTTGTATAAGCTTCTTAGGAAATTAAACGTCATTTTCTTTCCGTTTGATACTCGATTAACATTAAGAAGTTTTAAATGTCACGTTTTGCATATAATTTACATTTGAGATATGGTTTTTTCTTGTTGGAATCTTGGCAGAATAATATATATCACTTAATATTACAAATCTCTTACAGGTTAACTTTATATTTCAACAAATAAGATGTCTGTTTCATACGGTTTATTAATAAATGTGTTTTCAAATTATAATTGGGGTGATATAGAGTGTGGCGCAGGAGCACAAAGTGTGACTGTAGAACCGACTGGTTGTGGGTTCGATCCCCACTCAAGGGGATGAAATATTTACTTAAATTTATATTTGCATTTCTTTGCTTTGGTGTCGAGGACAAGCTCGGCGTTGAGTTCTGCCACTCAACACGCAATGCCTCCTGAATTCAGCAGAAAATGTGGAACGGAGTGTATTAGCACTAGGTTCCCTCTGCCTACCCTGCAGTGTGCGGGATACAGCTTGAAGCTGATTTATTTGATTTTTTTAGAGTGATATTTATTTAGCTTCACGCTGTATCCCATATATATCAGGAAGGCAAAGGAAACCTGGAAACATAGCTTATATTATTAACTGGATAATTTAAAATCTAACAGAATAGACACGAAATGTTCCGCTCTGGTACACAGGCCGTGCATCGTCGGACACATGTAATGGTTGCAAGTTCAAATAGTTTAGTTTTAGGTCACTGGCTCTCAAAGTTGAACGTGACTGACTGTTCATTGTATTCGCAACTATATACTCACATATAGGTGTATTGCAACTCTTGGTTATTTGGAATTGAAATTGTTGAACTATTAGTTAAATAGAATTTTATTCCATTAGTTAAAGAGTTTTTTTTTTGTATTTAAAATTTGGGATATTTTTTGATAAATGGAGTGCAGTGTTGAGTTTCGGTGGTTGTGGTTTCGAATACCTACCATCCGAAAATTTTTTCAACGTATGGAGGTGATCTAGTATTAAGTCACTCCATTTCCCACTTTACGACCAATTTTTGAGACCCAAGTGTTGAGTGGCCAAACTGAATGTTGCTCTTTATCATGCTAAGAGAGTGAGGAAAATTTAAATAAATCATTCGCCCGTGTTGGGATCGAACCCGCAACCGTCGCGTTTACAGCCAGACGCTGTGCCGCTGTCCCATAACAGCGTCTCTAGATATTTTCAATTTTTTCTACTCAAAATAGGAGAATTTACTTATCTAAATTAGACATTTATCAGCTGCGTTTACGTAATATAGTACATTTAGGTTATTTATGTCCATGTTATAGAGGCCGTCGTGGTAATTGAAAGAGGTTTGATTTTCACTCGGTTTTTTTTTCTTTTAACCGCTATGGCAAGACAAAGTGTGGCGTAGAGTTTTCCTGCTTAACATGTAGTGTCTCAAGCTCAGACGGAGACAGAGGTAGAAGGTCTCTATACTTAGTTATTTCTGCTGACCATGTATAAAATATATTTTTAACCGACTTCTTTCAGAAAGGGAGATTATCAATTCAACAAATAAAACATAAAGTAAAAAGTACTTTAATTTTGTTAAACAAAAATAATTAAAGAAAAATTTTATAATTTTGAAGTCAGTGCCAAGTGAAACAAACATGCTTAGTAATTTGATATTGTAGTAATAGACTAAGAGGTAGCGGGATTTTTCGTAACAATCAAGGATACGGCCAGATTGAATTCTATGTGTTGGAGAACGGTTCCCTCATGCGAATGGTCTCGGTCTGCTTGCTCTTAGTAGCTGCAAGTCCGAGTTAAAACAAAGTTAAAGATAAATCGATTATAAAACATTGTAAACTGATAAGACTAGTTCTAAAAAAAGTTATCTATGAATAAATGTTAAATATTATTTCGGTAACTTTGTTTATGTGGATTTTAAGACCTAAAATGGAAAATTCTGTTATTTCCTATTCCGGTTGAAATTTTAAGAAGTCTTCTCTTAGTACTCCGCAGTGGAGTAAAAAAGAGGAGTTTCTACTCTTCCTACACACCAAATTTCAAAGGAAAGTCCAATAAGTTACGATTATACATTATCTTTTACATGAAATTCTGGAAGAATTTTACATATGTAGATCTTTGGATGCTCTATTTTATATAAATTTTAATTTTAGAACGTATTAAGACGCGTAACTCAAATTATACCTATATTGCTATATACCCGTATAAAGCGTAAAGCTAAAAAAATCCTAGCACGAAAATCGAACCTACAACCATTACTTTACACTTTAAAAATGCGATGCGATGGCGTCATTGAAAATCGTATATTTTAATTAAATTATATTAATATTTCAATAAAACATACTTATAACATATTTGAGACTCAAGCTAAAGTATAATTTATAAAAGCTAGACGAAAATTAATATATTTAAGATGTAATTTATTAGGGCTGTTGACATAAGATAAACTCTTGATATTAACTTTATTACTTTATAAACGCTATTTTGATACTATAGATCCATGTTTAACTGACTGTAATAGTAACATTTTTAAGTTCGAATTTTGAATGGCAAAAAAATAACCTAAATACTTAAAAATAAATAGAAAAATATCAATTATCAATAGTTATCATAGATTAATTACGGGTCCAATTTAAATTTTAAATGGCTCCCTTATAAAATTTAGTCGATTGAATGGAACAGACATACACACATAGATTAATAAATACATTAACTTACTTTGCATCGCACAGTAATGTGACAAATAGCTTAAAAAAATCTATTTATTAGACGCTCATCAGAAAAAAAACATGGTAATTATTAGTAACGTTCTAGCAGGCAATATTTAGCAAAATTAAATATTTAGAAAATAAAACAAAGTAATAACATGGGTGTTGAGTGGCAGAACTCAACGCTGCACCTCTACACCAGAGCCAAGAAATGGAAACATAAATTTAAAAAAATTTTTCATCTCCTCGAGTGGGGATCGAACCCACAACCAGTCAGTCAGTTTTACAGTCACACTTTGTACCCCTGCACCACGACTGGTCTCTGGATATATTTATATATGAATTTAGAGGGATAAGAACCGACAAACAGTACAAAGTTTAACCTTACTCCGGTAGATCCACTGTATAATGAATTTCAAAGAAAATTACCACACTCGTCTAATTAAAGCGGTTCTGAGCAACGCTTATACATTTTATATTAGTAATTATATCTGCACCTCTGAAAGAAAGTTACAATTAACAGAACATCAAAGAGATTCAAATTAAGCATTAAAACTTTTGCTAGAGAAATATGAGTTTGAGTGTAATAGGTATAGTTGGGAACGTGCCGTAGTCGGTCGGAAGGTTTTTAGGATATATAAATAATATAATATGTTCATAACACTAGGTTCCCTCTGCCTACCCTGCTGTGTGCGGGATACAGCGTGAAGCTGATTTTTTTTTTTACCTCCAGATTCGCTCCCATTAAAATAATTAAAAATTTTGTATGAAATATCCGCAGGTACAGTGGGGTCGCACCAAAACGATTGACATTATGTAATAATGTAGCTTCCGCAGTAAATGGACTTTCCAGGCAATAAGATAAAAATATTTTTTATATCGAGTTCCTGAGATCCGCGTGATCAATCAAATAAACTCTTAAGCTTCATAATGTAGCAGGTTTATTCAGTGGGATTTATATAGTTTTGCATACAGTCGCTGTACACGCTTATTATATTGGAGTTTAGGATTGTTATGAAAAACATATAATTGTCAAACATTTCTTTTAATGTGACATTGATTTTCAACTTCTTTTAACAACTTATTTGATGTTACGCCTAAATTTCGATATGATGCGTGTTAAGTGGTGAAACTCAACGCCGCGCTTTGTTTTAACAAAGCGGAAAAATAAATAAAAATATATATATTATTATTTTGTGGAGATAAACAGGTGTGGAGTGTCTTCCACAACTGAACAACCATATTGTTGTGAATATGATAGTTGTGGATTTGGATATTGAACTGTTACACCACGACATCCTAAAGCTCTGCATCTATTAACTTAATATGCTCCGGATGCTTGCACTGAATTTTGCACAAAAGAATAAAATTTCAAAATGAAATGGAAATTGGATAATTTACTTTCAATTTACAAAACAATTAGAATTTTCAAAAAAATCACCATTTTTGATCTTCAATTATGCTTACTTAAAGTTCTCACAAATGGACTAAAAATTATAAATAGATTTAGATAGCAATAAACCGTTTGAATTTATTTAAGCATTTTCAATGCGAGCGCTCGAACGTTCTCTAGTAGTTGAATAAAAGGGTCTTTTAAGATTACTTAGAGATAGACTAATATTGCGTTCAGGCTTGGACATGGATTATGCTATGTTTATATGAATTTGACTATTTAAGAAAAGTCTGGAATCATGGGACAGTCTGACTGTAAACGTGATCGTTGTAGGTTCGATTCTCACTTACGGGAATCTGTAAATTTACATCTTAGCTCTAGCGAAATAAAGTCCGCACTTTATACCGCCGTTTTTTATTAACGCCGCCGTTGACTTCCGGCGTTCAACATATAATGCCTGTCATTCGAATTTCTAGCACTCCATCGACTTTGCTTTGAGAGAAAAAACGTAATGACGAAGAAAATAAATGCAATAACGATGTGAAAGTATTAAATTCATCCGACTAGGAAGCGAACCCACGTCCATCGTTGTTACAATGATACGCTTGCGCCCCTGCTCCACGGCCACAACGTAGAAGATTTTTGTATGTAATTATTTAAAATCTTTCATAATAGGTATGAGTATTTGTTTAGATATATAAATTTAAAAAATATATTATATGAATTATTAATAACATAATGCAGGTAAGATGTAGTTGTAGAAAGCATTTTATATATTTTTCTTATCTTACCTTACAGGCGAAGAAAACTAGATAGACACACTAATAAAAAGCATAATTGTCACATTTTGAACACACTATATAAACTTATAAAATAAACATAATATAGTTCTATATACATATAAAATGTATTACAATTACTTTATACATTTAAAATTGTTTTTTTTAATAAAATATTGTATACATAACAATACTATAGTATAAATTTTATTCAAAAAATAGCGGCGAATAGTTTCTTATAAATATGGCAACATTATGATTTAGTGACACATTATTCCATTCTCTTACTGTTTATTTTCTCAAATTGTATTTACGCCCACTATGTTATAGACTTATAAAGGATTAGTCTGACATTGACTACGGCGGCCGCGACCACTACATCGACTATGGTCGTCTACCAAAAAGAAATTCACAAAACGTAATCATATTTTTTATTTTTAGAGTTGAAATGAACTCGCTTAGTTTTAAGTAGCTGAGTGAAGTAATTACAAAATACAAATCTCTTTGTTTGTGGCAATGTAAACCTATTTTAACCGACCTCTGTAAGAGTAAGAAGGTAAAAAGAAGGTAAGGCTAGGTGAGGAAGTTATATTTAAGAAAGGTCCGTTCCACCCGCTCGTTTCTCTTTCGCGATGTAAACCGGGTTTTAGTTAGCTTTTCATTACGTATTAATTACACTCACTTCTGCTCGAGTTAAGCACAATCGATGTAACCCGTATTTATAATATTATTAACATTACTTGAGGCCGGTCGTGGCGCAGCGGCACGAGGTGTGACTGCGAAACCGACTGGTTGTGGGTTCGATCCCCACTCGATGAGATGAAATATTTACTTAAATTTATATTTTCATTTCTTCGCTCTGGTGTCGAGGTTAAGCGCGGCGTTGAGTTCTGCCACTCAACACGCAATGCCTCCAGAATCCGGCAGAAAGTGGGGAACGGAGTGTCTTAACACTAGGTTCCCTCTGCCTACCCTGCTGTGTGCGGGATACAGCGTGAAGCTAATTTTTATTTTTTTTATTAACATTATTTACTTACAAGAGTTGTTTATTATTATTATTATGAGAAAATATTATTACTTTTTTTTTTAATTCTGCCATTCATCACGCAATGCCTCCAGAATTCGGCAGAAAATGGAGAACGGAGTGCTTTAACACTAGGTTCGCGTGAAGCTGATTCATTTAACAAGCGTTTAAAAATTTTTTTTTGGTTATTATCACTATTCTATGTAATACAAAAAGGTGTTATTGAAAATTGTATTTTTTTTAGATAAATTAACATTTATTTGTTCTCATTAATTTAAATACTTTTACTTAAATTATACAGTTAATATTATGGTAACACTGAACGGATAGATGCGTCACAAGTCGAACGCTTAGGCTGATGCCTTTCTATTATTATGCCTTACTGTGGCTGAAAAAGCCGTTTAAATTTTTCAAAATTTATTTCATCGTTTGTATATATTTCTATTATTTAACCATGCTCTAACTTAGCATAAAATAGCAGTGTCCGAATATTATACAGTTAAGTGACCAATCCTTTGGTGTAAAATATGGCAGTCTCTATACATTTCAATTTGTTCAATAAATGTTTATCAATCTTAAATCAATAGTATGCAATAACTATACAAGCAACATATTAAAATTCCATAGTTTTTTTTGTTATTCAAAAAATATTTGAACGTCAAAGCCAGTACGTCGAGCAACTATGTTATAATTCTGCTTTGTCCAAAACTCTTATATTAGAATTTCAATATAAAATATCTACATCAGCAAAGAATCGACTGGTCTAGTATTCTTGTAGTATTCTTGTAACTGAGCGTAGTAAAGGAATTAGTATAAATTGTGAAGACATAATATGTATCTATTATCTACACATATAAATGAAATTGAAGTGCCTGTCACACACAGCACGTAGTTATTGACTAGATACTAAAACAGAAACAAACGACTTTAAAAATGTTTTCTGTCAGTCTGTCTTTCAGTTTGTCCGAGCTTATTTCCGGAACAGCTGAACCCAGTTTAATGAGACTTTAGGCATAATATTCTCATTATGGAGCGACACAGGCTATTTTTTGTACACGTACTCTTGCGGGATCAAGAACAAAGACACGGAAAAGCTAGATATATAATAAAGTTGTATAGTTTCTAAAGATCGAGAACCGCATAAACAAAAGCATACATAAAATATTCCATTGCTTATGCGGTTCTCGTACTCGGAAACATTAACTGATACTACTTATGATGCCCTCCACTTGACCAAAGGGCCGCAGTCACGGTTAAATCTACTGTTAATATCATTTTTAATATAAAATTAAAAACAAAAATAAAACTGGTCAAGTGCGAGTCAGATTAGCAACCGATGGTTCTTCATATTCTTTTTTCAAGATTGTAGACGCACGGTGTTCAGGCCAAACGCCTGTTATATTTTTATAGCAATCCTTTCTTAATTACACATATGCTCATATGTGATAAATAATGTATTTTTATCTTACAATTACCCTACTATAGCATTGTATTACTTTTTGGTTCAACTCGAGAATTACACGTGTCCACCACATAAAATTTGCTGTTTTAATTATTACACTAAGAAGTAAACCTGATAGAGGGAGAATTCCACTACATGGTCCAGCGAGCCGCAT
>JAATLQ010036539.1:28639-39735 GCA_013421005.1 Heliconius erato x Heliconius himera | reverse complement strand
GCTCAACTTTTACCTTTAAGCCATATATAAAAATATACGGTGGCAAGGAAGAACCTTTAAAACTGAGACGAACTGTTTCACTTTCTGTCCAACCATCGATCTCATTATTTCTGCGAAATAACCTTTTAACTGATATTATTTCAAAATTTGATGTAATACTCGTTTGTACATCTTTTTCTGAAAGATTTAAGTCAATATCTCTAATAATACCATAGGATGTTCCAACTTCACTTGTTTTACAACACTTCCAGCCTTTTTCCTGAAAAATTGTTGAATTGATCAACTTTTCTGCCTCATTTTCTTCTTCAAATAAAACAAAAATTTTATAAGGAGTAGCATATTTAACTCTTATTATATTTAATATATTTTCGTCCTTCAAACACCTTGCTAGTTCTATCCGCTTGGGAATTTTCTCCTTACTAGTTATACAAACTTCTATTTTACCGTCTTCTTCATCTATACTTTTTTCTGATAAATTTTTTCGATACTTCCTTTTACTACTTCTAGCCACCAAGGTCCATGTCTCACTCTCATCTTCAACTCTTAATCTTTTTTTTCTATACGCGAGAGTATCTTCTTCACTCTCCTCAGTTTGAAATATCACTTCGTTTTCATTAATGTTATCAACTTCATTTCTGTTCTCCATACTATCTTGTACGGATGACATGCTAATTGCAACGTTAGTTATACTAGAAATAAGTCATAGTATTGTTTACACTGTCCACTGGCATATCCGATAGTGCGAAATGCACGCGACTAGCGTGGAAACTGGTTTCTTAAAACAACAGCTTGTACTAGTATTGCTCGATATTGCAAAAAATACGTCCGTACTATACAGCAACTACCACGTAACTCCTAAATTATATTTAAATATGTAAAAATGTCTGTGGCTGGGTCTTCTTAGAACAATTGCTTTCCTAACCGGTAGTAGCTGTATGGCATATCAGACGATATAAAAATTTAAAAATGGTTGCAAAAATCTTTCAGGATAAATAATACTTATTCAATTAGGGGGATGTTAGCATTTTGACTAATTTCTATATTTATGCCCAAAATACTTTCATAAACATATCAATATAGGTAACATACCTATCTTTACGTTTCATGCATTTAGTAAATGACTAATAATTTATTCGAAGGAGACAATGAATATTAATCACTGTTTATTTTCAATATAATTTCTCTAAAGGACGAAGTTAATTTTAAGGGGATTTGGTTTAAGCTAACGGTGTAAAGTAACATATATTTATGTTATAAGAATTTAAACTTAAATATATTCGCTTGTAATGGATCAATGCAAAAAGAACTGATACACGTTTCCTGGATTTTTGTTTTATAGGTAAAAAAAACTACTTTGCGTGCTCCTTGAAATAATGCAAAATAAAAGACGAGTTAACCCCGCCTAAACTTATCATACACAATAATCCTTTTGAATCTAGATGCTTCATGCTACACACCTTATTCTTTTTCTTAGAATGGAAACAGAGAGAAAAGAGTACCAAACGCTACTATGTCCACTTACCTCTTTCGCTTCCTCCACTGTCATTATCCAGTTCACACAAGGCTTACCTTTGTGGAAGATAGAAAAAATGATAGATAGATAAATGGAAATCTGTATGGAGAAGACTGAGCCATTAACAGAAAAAAAAACTATCTTAAAAAAAAAACTATCTTCCGTATAATTCAAGACCAGTTTATTAAGGATAAACTTAAACGCTGACTGAGCTCAAAGTTTGTAAATTACACCAAATACAACTAACCACATCAGCATGCCGGAGAAAGAAGCAATTTTGGCTGAGTTAGTGCTTTGGTGCCAAACAAGACTTGACTCATAACTTATGTACCTATATACGACTGATATACAAAAACAATATGGAAGAACAGGTTGTTTAAGACAAGATAAATGGAAATCTGTATGGAGAAGACTAACAGAACGTTTATTACTTAGAGATTTATTTCTATATGTTATTTCTATTTCTTTTTAAAGACCGTCGTGGCTCAGTGGCATTGTTACATTGTCAATTTTGCCCCTAAGTAAATTGAGACTTATGTAAAATAATGAATAACCAGGTCACTTCACACCTTTTCTTCCAACGCAGATTAGATAGCGAGAATGTAGTGTTAAGACACTCCAGTCCCCATTTTTCACTTAAATGTAATAATATCCCCGATTGGGAATTGAAACCACAACGTTTTCATTTATTCTATCCCAATGCAGCCTCTTATATTAGAGGTAAGGCACCAATTTAACTGGGGCGTCTCAAAAACAATTGCCACCACCCCATCCAGTCTGAACAATCACCCATTGTTCTTTGATCTATCAACAATACAACTAAAGTAATTTTAACAAATTTGGCTGAATATTAAATTTCTTCATTTCATTGATTATATTGTTTTCGATAACAATTTAATCAAACCTTAGAGACAAAACTTTGATATTGGAATAAAATTGCCTTTGGTGCCGCAAAATTTTCTAAGAACCAATAATGGGTATGCCTTTTAATAAAGATTTTCTCAGATAAAGATTTTCACTTTCTTAATTTCTTACTATCTAATACTTAATAAATACTCAAGAGTACAATAATGTAAGTAAAATTTAAAATATAATTTTGAAGTATAATTTTAAAACTTAAATTAAATTACACAGAACTTTTATTGCGGTGTGTTAGTACAGCGTTGTGTTCTGCCACTTAACACGTATTGAAAAACGGATATGGGCGTCTTGCAACTCTAGGTTCTTTCTTTCTAATCCTCGTTATGCGGGATGCGA
Organism: Heliconius erato x Heliconius himera; assembly: GCA_013421005.1. Classification (NCBI taxonomy): domain Eukaryota; kingdom Metazoa; phylum Arthropoda; class Insecta; order Lepidoptera; family Nymphalidae; genus Heliconius; species Heliconius erato x Heliconius himera. The sequence goes on along the minus strand of JAATLQ010036539.1, from coordinate 36,965 downwards.
ATCTTAAAAAAAAAACTATCTTCCGTATAATTCAAGACCAGTTTATTAAGGATAAACTTAAACGCTGACTGAGCTCAAAGTTTGTAAATTACACCAAATACAACTAACCACATCAGCATGCCGGAGAGAGAAGCAATTTTGGCTGAGTTAGTGCTTTGGTGCCAAACAAGACTTGACTCATAACTTATGTACCTATATACGACTGATATACAAAAACAATATGGAAGAACAGGTTGTTTAAGACAAGATAAATGGAAATCTGTATGGAGAAGACTAACAGAACGTTTATTACTTAGAGATTTATTTCTATATGTTATTTCTATTTCTTTTTAAAGACCGTCGTGGCTCAGTGGCATTGTTACATTGTCAATTTTGCGCCTAAGTAAATTGAGACTTATGTAAAATAATGAATAACCAGGTCACTTCACACCTTTTCTTCCAACGCAGATTAGATAGCGAGAATGTAGTGTTAAGACACTCCAGTCCCCATTTTTCACTTAAATGTAATAATATCCCCGATTGGGAATTGAACCCACAACGTTTTCATTTATTCTATCCCAATGCAGCCTCTTATATTAGAGGTAAGGCACCAATTTAACTAGGGCGTCTCAAAAACAATTGCCACCACCCCATCCAGTCTGAACAATCACCCATTGTTCTTTGATCTATCAACAATACAACTAAAGTAATTTTAACAAATTTGGCTGAATATTAAATTTCTTCATTTCATTGATTATATTGTTTTCGATAACAATTTAATCAAACCTTAGAGACAAAACTTTGATATTGGAATAAAATTGCCTTTGGTGCCGCAAAATTTTCTAAGAACCAATAATGGGTATGCCTTTTAATAAAGATTTTCTCAGATAAAGATTTTCACTTTCTTAATTTCTTACTATCTAATACTTAATAAATACTCAAGAGTACAATAATGTAAGTAAAATTTAAAATATAATTTTGAAGTATAATTTTAAAACTTAAATTAAATTACACAGAACTTTTATTGCGGTGTGTTAGTACAGCGTTGTGTTCTGCCACTTAACACGTATTGAAAAACGGATATGGGCGTCTTGCAACTCTAGGTTCTTTCTTCCTAATCCTCGTTATGCGGGATACACTCTTTACGCGTAAACTTACAAAAAACATAAAAAAAATATTGTTTATCATTTGATTAAACAAATTACTACAAAACTACTGTAAAAATGCGAAATATTATAAAAATTTAAATTTGAAACCACAATTTACAAACACCTTTCTCCACATAGCAGAGCATGTAGAAGAAATTCATTTAACAAAGTATGAAATGAACCCACAAACGTCACTTTTACAATCACACACTGTACCTTTAAGCCACGTTAATATAAAAGTTTATATTAAGATATAGAATATAGCTTCACGCTGTATCCCGCACACAGCAGAGTAGACAGAGGGAACCTAGTGTTAAGACACTTCGTTCCCCACTTCCTGCCGAATTCTGGAGGAATTTCGTGTTGAGTGTCAGAACTTAACGCCGCGCTTTGCCTTAACACCAGAGCGAAGAAATGGAAATATAAATTTAAGTAAATATTTCATCTCCTCGAGTGGGGATCGATCCCACAACCAGTCGGTTTTACAGTCACAGTTTGTGCCGCTGCGCCACGACTGGCCTCAATAAAATATACACCGTATTCTATATATAATAATCGATTCGATGCTGTTTCTATTGACCGATACAACTATAGCACTCCACAAATATGCTTCATTTGATCCTTTGTTTAGTTTCGGAATGAAAATGGATACATTTGGTTCACTTTGATCATGAAAGTGCAGATACACGAAGACAAATATACGGGGAACTATCAATACATTGAAGCCATTACAGTGCAGGTTTCTATCGGGTGGTGAACGCGATGGCTGTCGATTTGTTTCCCGGTTGGGGGAATGATTATTTTTAAAATATTTTTTTTAGAATTCGCATATAAATTTGAACGTGGCGGCATTGGAACCTTGTGCCTTGTTCTAAGAGGTGCGGGTTCAAATTTCACTACGTTCTACTTTTTATACGTTTTCGCTACTAAATATTTTAGCTTTATACTGAAAACCACATATAACAGGATTGATAACGATGTTAAGAAAATCTGTTTCTTTCTTTACGTTCCAATTTTCGAGATATTGGGTGTTGAGTGGGGGACTTAGCGCCGTGCTATGTATTATTGAAACCACAATGTCACCTGTAAACTACATAAAAAAAAAGAATAATACACAACATTAAAAAAATATATTAACACAAAAAAAAGAACTCAAAAGTCATTTATAAGTGCTTATCGTAAATCACCATCTGCATCGCTTAAAGCGTAACAAAAGCGCCGCATTACCCACGTCCGATTTACGTCGTTTTATCTGAGCGGAGCACGTTGTCGCTTAATTACCTTGAAAAGTATACTATACGAATTTTAACCCGCTGCTTTGTTCGTGCAAAAACTTAAAAATTAAAATACTCCTTCTTATCCGTTGCTGTGGGAATTTCTTGAAATCCTTTCTTAGTGTGCACTAAGTGTGCATTTCTTCTCAACTAAAACACGACGGTCGTGCGTTCGATTTCCATTAGGAGGGAATCAAATATTTAATATATTAATTTTCTTGCTGTAGCAGCTAAGCAAAGCGCAATATTGATTTCTTGCTACTCAACCTCCATAATCTGCGGAAAAAGGACATCAGAAGAGTCTTAATGGGAACAGAGTGCTTTAATACTAGGTTTTCAGGTTCCCTCTGTCTACCGTGGTACGTACAGGATACAAACTGAAGCTAAAAAAATATTTTCATTTCCTTGCTTAAATAACAAAGCAATGCGTGACGTTCTCAACACTCAGTCACTCGCTCACTAATTTATCTCTAGGTTTCTTCTGCCAGTACTCTTGTATGTGGGATAAAGCGTGAAGCTGTTACATTAAAATGGTATCTTTTATATTTATTAAAAAATAAAAATTAAAATTAAATCAGCTTCACGCTGCACCCCGCACACAGCAGGGTAGGCAGAGGGAACCTAGTGTTAAGATACTCCGTTCCCCACTTTCTGCCGAATTCTGGAGGCATTGCGTGTTGAGTGGCGGAACTCAACGCCGCGCTTAACCTCGACACCAGAGTAAAGAAATGGAAATATAAATTTAAGTAAATATTTCATCTCCTCGAGTGGGGATCGAACCCACAACCAATCGGTCTTACAGTCACACTTTGTGCCGCTGCGCCACGACTGGCCTCAATATATTTCTTCTTATTTAAAAAAAAACACTTACACCGATATACATAACAAAAAGGATGTTTCCAGTCAATAAGATATTGATGTGCTATTATTATATTTGGTGTAACTTACTTTGAGTGGAACTTGGTCGTGTAAGTTTTGTTCCCGTGAATAGCTAAAAGCGATTCTCTCTATGGTTTCCTTTGATAAGAATACCTCATTATATCCCTTGCCTAAATTGAATATCTTATATTTTATAACAGACCAGTCGTGACGCATATGCACAAGTTTTCGACTGTAAACAGTCACAGACAGTTTAGGATTCGATTCCCACTCGCTAGAAATGAAATATTTCATTTTTTCATTTTCATCGCTCTGGTAACAAGGCAAAGTGCGAGTGCGGTGTTGAGTTTCACCACTCAACACGCAATAACTTAGCGGAGAGCGTGAAATGGAAGTGTCTTAATGTGAACGGAGTATCTTAACATTAGGTGTCTAGGTAAAACAAAAGGAAAAAAAAAACAAATTCAATCGGATTCGAATCCGCAACCATTACGTTTTCGGTCAGATGCAGCCTAATTCTACTATAAAATCCAAAATAAACAGGATAAATTAATTCAATAGTTTATGTAAGCTAATTGGAACCGTAAACCGAAGCTCAACAATAAGTCAATTAACATAGTTTAACTTGGTTTCTTCGAATTTGAATTTATATTAATATATATATAAATATTTTAATACTGTCCTTTAAGCTATTTAAAGCTTCACGCTTCTTCCCGCATAGGCTATGCGGGCCAGTCGTGGCGCAGGGGCACAAACGTGCGACTGTAAACGCGACAGGTTGTGGGTTCAATTACCACTCGAGGAAGTATTTAATATTTTCGTATCATCGCTCTGGTAACGAGAAAACGCGCAGCGTTAACTTTCGCCACGCAACACGAAATACTCTTAGAATTTGGCAGAAAGTAGGGAAAAGAAGTGTCAAGTGATAATAGAAATGGAGTATCTTAGCACTAGGTTCCCATGTTCCCTTTGCCTACCCTACCATGTGCTAGAGCTAGAAAAAAAAAGATAGAAAAAAAAACATCTGTATAAAAAATACGACACTTCACTTTTACAAACAACCACGTAATCGAGTAATAAATCCCATATACGGTGTCGATGGCATGACGGATTCCTACCATTTGTAAGTGTAAGTTCTAACTCGATGTTTTGCGAGGAAAGGTAAGAAGCTATCTATTATATTACTATTGAATGGTTCCAATATATAATACTTGCGTCGAGTTTGCACTTACTTAAAGAGATTGTCTTTTACTACGAGTGTAATAGATTACTATAGAATTTTTATTATATTGAAGTCAGCTTTACGCTGTGTCAGGGGAGGCAGAGGGAACTTAGTGCTAAGACACTTCGTTCTTCACTTTCCACCGAGTTCTGGAGGCATTGTGTGTTGAGTGGCGAAACCTAACACTTTGCCTTGACACCCGAGTGAAGAATTAAAAATAAACTGTAAATAAATTTCATTTCCTCGAGTGGGGATCGAACCTACAACCAGCCGATTTTACAGCCACACTTTGTGTCCCTGAACCACAACTGGCCTAATAAAATAACTGGTCATAATATATAAAAATATGATATTTACTATAAAAATAATTATGGAGCAATAAAATATAACATAATGCTTCTAGAACCTTAAATTGCTATTTCAATTATTTATAATGAAATTTCCAAACTTTAATTCCCACAAGTGCAGGTACAGTGGACTACATTAAAACGGTTAACGTGATGTTATATGCATAGCAGATTCATCGATAAATGGACAAATAGAATAATATTTTTATAACTTAAACCAATGATACTCAGATTAGCGTTTCCAACCAAAAAAACTCTTTGCGAGGAAGTCATGGTTAAAGAGGTTGTTACCCTTTCAAATCTTATGTTAAGTTAACACTGTGCTTTTTGTTTATTTGATACTTTTTTACTGTGAAATATTAAAACGTCATCGTTTGTATTGTAATGAAAACAATGTAATTTCGTTACATTAGACTGTTTTTTTTTATTTTTTATGAAATACAATGAGTTTTTATGAAATACAATAAATGGATTTTATCAAACGAGAACTGTATCAACTGGGAGAATTCACATTCAGACTTTTTAACTATCGAACACTTAGATATTTTTTTATATCTATTTAAATGAAATCGTCTTATTATTTTTATCGAAAAAGAAAAAATAAGGAAATTTCAAAAGGAAATACTTTAAAATATTATAAATTTCAATATAATTAGTTTAATATAAAAGTATTCGTGCAATATATTTGCAGTAGCAATAAGGAAAAGCATCGCAAATAGAGGCGAGACCGCTTATCTGACGAATTGGATCCATTCGGAAGATTAAAAGTAAATATTGTGGTACTATACAAAGTAAAATAAAACATATTATATAGACATTATTTGAAATTGAGAGAGATAGAGTGATCTTAGTGACACGTGTCTCTATTTTATATTTACGTATATAACTTACTGGCTGTATACACTGCCATGCCTATGCCTTGGCGCTGTGGTTTCCTATGGAAAAAAATATTTTAAAAATCTATCCTCTAAAACGTGGATATAATAATCGTGCCGAGGCAAAGTTTATACATATATTAGAGTGGGCAGTGGGATGTTATTGTTAAGATACTCCATCTCCCACATCTCACCCAACTTACACATGCTCATTGACCTGAATGATGAAACTCAACGCCGCGCTTTGTCTTGTTACTAGAACAAGGAACCGAAAACTCATTTTCTTAAGTAGCCGCAGCGCTCCGGTAGCCTCTGTGAAAGCATGATATCTTTATAATCTATTTCTGATTGGCAGCTATAGATTAAAAAACTAGTACAATCCAATTTTGTTCGTAAAATATTCCTCAATAAATTTGAAAAAAAGCAATATTCGTGTAAAATTGATTAAAAATAGTTTTAATTGTTGACTATACAAATAAATATGTGATGACTTAAGATTTAATTCCCACATTTATATAAATATTTTCAGCAATGTTCTTTAGAAATATTCAAATAATTGTAACAGAAGAACTAAGTAATTTAATAATATTTGAGCTTGATAATCTATATATTATTTCAAGCACGTGTAGTAAATTTCCTATATGAACATACAATACATGAACATAGTACAATATATATACTATGTAATTGACGGTAGGTAAAATTTTATTAAGCAAATTTTATTTCTTCATACGTCTATAGTGATAAGTAACGCCACACTCTATTTATAATACAAGAGCTCAATTAAAAATGTTTTCACGGAAAATTCTGGTAATTTCAAATTTTAAGCCACTGCCGATACAACCGCATCCCAATTAAGGGGTAGCCTTGACACCTACATGGATTCATAATAATTGGATAAGTTCATTTTTTACTGTAATATAATGAGAATGTAATGAGATGATTTATTTTAATAAAAACATTTAAGGTTCCGATTTTACGTCCAATTTAAGAGATATTGTGTAATGAGTTGCGGAACTCAACGTCGCGTTTGTTTGTTTGTTCCAGGGCGAGCAAATAAAAATAGTCCATTTCCTTTGAATAGGACTCTACCGTCACACTCACTTATATTATATACTACAACCTTGAAATATACATACATTCGTTTCCAGTCTTTGGTTAGGTTATGTTAGGTTTTATTTTCCCACTCAATATGTAAAATTCCATATGACACCGGGATTATGAGTTTTTTTTTATGAAAACAACATCAACATCCGCTTCTTATTTCAGTTAAATTTATTAAAATTACTTAAATCACAAATTGATAGAAATATTATACTGTTTTACTCCTTATGTTACAATACCGAATACTCGGATCAATATACATATTTAAGTCAGAAAAATCTTTAAAAAGTAGTCAAGTGCGAGTTGAACAAGCAAAGTTAAAATATGCTACATGTTATAATGAAAATAGCAAGTAATATTTGAATTTATGTTTTGTATGTATTTTCCAGCCAAAATAAAGTGTAGTTTTTAAAATATTTTTAAAGTGTTAATTCACATTTAGGAAAGACTTATTTAGGAAACGTATAAAAATTTTTACGTATCAGGACTCGAACCCGCGCCTCCTGGAAACCGACTGCTGTTAGCAACTGTTAAAAATCGGAAGCGGGTAACGTTTTTAAAGAAACACGTTAAAACACACACATCGTCTATATGATTCTAAACTATTTTGAAAGAGATACTATGTAATTGCAATAAGTGATATGTAACACCTACTAACAATATTTCACACTAGTTTCCTTCCAACAGGGGCCGTCACTTACAAGCGAGTGCCCCCGATTGACACAATTCCACTGCTTTTATAGTTATTTTCCACCTAAATCTACCCTCTTTTACACGAGTACGCTAACACGGCCATCCTGCATGGTGCCCGCCCCGGGCACCCCACGAGTCGGGATAAATCACTGTGACAATATACAGCAGTTAGTTGTGCGCCTAAATTATACTGTATCATAAAACAGTCCCATAATGGAATTTTGCTCATTTTATCATTCTTTACACTGAAATAGCTCGACGACATGACCCAAACTAAAAGGAATATGCCGCACTTAGGAAACCCTAAAGGGACTATGCCACACTTAGGAAACCTAAAGGGACTATGCCACACTTAGGAACCCAGACTCATAGCTCAACACAACTTGGCCTTAAAGAGCATTTCACTCACTTAAGCGTTCCAAGTTGTTAAAGTCGTCTCCCTCTTAAAGAGTATTTTTCTCACTTAAGAGTACCAAGATCAACTTTGAGCCCACTTGTCAACATTATAAAAATTGTAAAGTGTGGCTAACTTACTCTCCAAGCATTATGCACAGACCTGTATTTTCGCTCGGTCTAACCTGACACTTACTTATTATTCATCCTTGATTCGATCCATTTTTCGAGTCCTTATGACACCACAATAAAATTACTAAAACAATAAAATTATTAGTAAAGTAGTCCTTCTATTTTTCGATAATAATTTCAAACAGCAAAGATTTTATAATAAGAAATAGCTTTTAATTTTTAGAATACCAAACTTTCAATCCAAAATACCAATGGGGCGAAGATACACATAAAGATATGA